>VACF01001625.1:53001-337161 GCA_006891605.1 Pleurozium schreberi
TTGCCAAAAAGGAAGGGATTGGGTTATACGAGCTTCTGACCAGCTAAARAGAGAGTCATCAGMGTGACACGGAAAGTTGGCAAAGGCATTTGAATTGATGATCAAGGTGACTTGTGTCTCAGAAGCTGCTGGAGCGTTTGTGAAAGCCCCTGCTGCTGCTGCTGCTGTCATAGCTGTAATCCGCCTGGTGGATGTGTCCCTGCCTCATGTCCATGTCCGTCATCACATCTAAGGCTCTCAAGTGGGGAGCCATCGTTCCTAATCGAATGGCGCGTTGCTGGTCAGCTATGGTCTTCGCCAGCAACGAGTAAGGCGAGTGCCCTCCTTGCTCAAGGACGGCAAAAGGGTTCTTCACAGCTGGTGTTGTGGACGTGCTGGGTTGGGGCCTCAGCCATTTCTGGAGCTCCAATACTGTGAGGCGCAGCTCGCCGGCGCTCTCGTTCCCTTGTGCTTTGAGTCGTAATCGTCTCAACAGTGCTGCTACTGCTTGACCAGTCCTGTTCACGAAAAGAAGAGGGATCACAATCATGTATCAGAAAAATGGATACATATGGACGAGTGTTCATATGATTTGTAAGTATCAAATTGTTTGAGAGGAACGAATTAAATGCAAAGTCACCTGTGATTTGTGCAATATTTCTAAAGAGAGTGGTGACACACGAGAGACTCATATTAATGTGATAGCCATTGGAGAGAGAGAGGGAAGTACGCACTTATTAGCTATAGTCAGTGAAATTAGGCCTGATTTGGGCCTGTAAGTCTCCTTCTTTTCTACATGCAACTTGATGGTTACTGCTGGTACACGTGCACCTGGACAAAACACAAACAGACAACATCACTTAGGCAAACATTTACTAAAATTGGAGAGCATAGTTTCTAGCCCACTACTGAATTCATATTGGAAAATGATCAGTGAAGAAAAAGRAGCGAAGGATTACAAAGGATGGAAAATMTCCTGCGTTCTGTGASATGGAGTTACAWACTTCTGGTGTTTCAGTGAAATGCAATATTACCTGCGGCGTGCCGTTGGGTGAGACCCTTCAGTACGGTAAGCAAGCAAACCTGTGGAATCAAGGAAATCATTCAGAAGGTATCGAGATAAATTACGATAAGCCACTCAACATGTCAAAACCAACAAAACAAAAAAGACTTCTTCAAGGGATTCCAGGAGGAATGTGACTTGTTTACTTCTTCCGGTCAAACCTAAGAAAACAAGGACCAATAATACTTCACGCGTTGGGGGAGCAAAACAGTACCTCGGCTGCAAATACAGGCATCAACTCCGCATTAATGACAATTGGCTGAACAGTGGTATAATTAAAGGTCGGCGCAATACTAAGAGCTGATGCCTCCTGCAATACCAATTAGGATGAACAGTAAGTAGCTGCCTAATACCAACAGAGGCCTTTGCTGAGCCTCGAATAGGKATTTTACCCTTGGTTGCAAGGACTCATATATATATGCGTATAAACACGCCTAGAGCAAACCTGTTCAAGTACTCTCCTTCAACTTCTAATACCATCTCTAAGTTCCAAACAGTTTTGTGCTTAGGGAACAAATAGTTGTGTAATTTGGGAGCTTGTCGGGAGCTGGRGATTCCAGATTTTTCAATTGTATTCTCTAAAGCCACTTATGAGAAGCTTATTGATCGTTCTCTATAAGTTCCGAGAAGCGTTGCTCAAGATGAAGATAAAAATGATCCATATTGTGACACCAATACATAATGACAAGAATCACAGAATTCTTTGTCATCCATGTAGAGTATTTCGTCTTCTTGAGGATCGATATTGTGTCCATGGAATAATGAAGATGTTAATGTAGGGAACGAAGCATCAGAGGGGCTGTTTCACTGTCTAAGAAGTGAGAAATGGTACCTCAAAGAGTGCAAGAGCGCGAGGATCGTAAATGCCAAAGCCATTAAAAGATGTCGAGTTGACTGGTGGTGTCTGRGGTTGAGCATAACCAGTGGGGTACTGGTGGGGATTGTCGTCAAAGCCAGCCGAGGCACTTCTCGATATGTCTGGCTTGCGCAAGCAGCCCAACAACCGGGAGAGAGACTCAATCGTTGGACGTGCACCTGCTTCTATGGTTTGGCGATAGATAGCAAGGGCCCATGTCAACCTACAAATGRTGGCATTCCAAGACGTGAGTTATTTCTAAAAAAAAAATTGAAAACACGGAACTCAATCCAGATGGGAAAATGGTTCTTCCTTGCACTTAGATTTTGAAACAGAGTGACCGAATCTATGCTTTTTGACCACCATCTAAGACTACACACTTGCACCTGGGTAAGCTWTTTCCTTACCCTGAGATGAGTCCAAGTAGAGGAAAACCCCAATGATAGTATAAGGTCATTCATGGATTTAGTAATAAATAATACAAACCAGGCTCGTACTCTAACTGTGTAACAACAYTAAATTGATTGTCATATAAAAGAACCACCACAACGAATTAGAATTCAAGCATTGAGAGTATCACAAATAGGGTAATACCATTGATCTCGTGCGGGAATATTGCATAAATCAACAGGAGGAAGCATGGTGAGTGAAACATTAGGCGCCGCTGCCGAGGTTTGAATTTGTTGCAAGCACAATCCTGTCGASAAAACACRAWSASAATATGTAATCCCTGCTTCTTTGAAGATGAAGTTTCTCCCAGAGAAAATAGAGTTTTCATCTACGGTTGTGCATATGTRGATCWAGTGACAAGAATTACTTKATCTGACAAATTAGGGAACAGGARTACTCATGACAYAAWTTACCAAATCAAAGAWATGGATYGAAAAATCTCTGCTACCTAGACAWTCTAAATACACGAAAAGRCAAGATAGATTAGAACAGCAGCAACACCCTAATTAAAAATTTTAAAAACTAAAACTCCAAGTCCTATTAATGACTTCCTCCTAGATTTAATCCCGGAGCAGTCCAACTCACAGGCTGATTTAGATAAACTTTSAGGCAATGAAGTTMTGATACGTACCAGTGATACTRTCACAAATGGTTACGTTYGGCTTAATGCCCTCTGCCCTTGCATTCATGAATARATCAAGGGCCATGTCCGCTTTCCCCTCCCTGCACACCCACTTGAGATCTTAACAACTCTCCACTACACTGCAAGTKTTACAAATAATCCTAGGTCTGCAAACRACTCAATCCTGAAATACCTCCAGCCGTGAGGAGAAATTGATAAAGAAAAATTCCTTGTCCATCTCGTCATCTAATGTAAGAACATTCGCTTAACTCATATCTGATCATGAAGATTGGACCAAAAAGTGGCAGAGTTTCTTACTTTTCGCAAGCCTTCAACAGGATACTGTACGTAATTTGGTTGGCCATTATCCCAATTTCTTTCATATCTTTGAGAACCGAATATGTATGATCAAATTGCTTTGCTTCACCTGAGCAAGAAAAGATTATATGTCAGTGCTGCAGATTGRACAAGATCTAAGAYGAATTGCAGCATCAAAGTTGTAAGTTGTCGGACAGATATTCAAAAATTGGAGTAAAATTAATTCCTATAAACTAGAGAAAAATCACAGATTTTTTCATTCAGTTCTCAATTTGTTCCTCAATAGACAATATATATTATACTCCCTGTGTCATTGTGATAAATAATGGCCAAGATCCACAAACTATGCCACGTGATTTTCTAACTTCTGGTGCCAGTGAGCAAGCTTTGATTGGACATAGGACTCTTAGAACACATGGAACACAGAGAATATGTCAAGCAGAGAATATAGAGCTGGACGGCAATATCATACACAAATTTCTTCTTACACAAGCGTAAAAGAAAATACTCGAGAAACAGCAACAGGCTGMATAACTTACAAAGAGCTGTCATGAGAGCATTGAACGTTGATACTGTTGGCCGCACTCCCGAAGAACGAATGCCYTSGTATAATTTAAGTGCCTTCTCCCAATCCCCTAGCTGCATGAAGCACCAAAGAAACCAATGAAGGTACAGCACACRATGTCCGAACGCCAGAGAATCTTCCAATGTTCAAATTTGCTAATTTACTCCATGAAACTGGAACAAAAATTCTTTGTACGAAAGTCATAGACCAATTTGAAGGCATTTTTTATAGGGTTTTCCTCATCGAAGCAAGGCATTCAAAATACAAAATATCACAGAGAACCAGGAGCYCCTTCGATAAAAGACTGGTGTCATGTAGCAATAATTAACGTTTAGGTTAAGAGCAAAGAGACAATTTTTGGTGAATTACATTACTGCAAACCCCCATAAGAGAGCTGTAGACAATCGCTTTGGGCTTTAAGCCCTCCTTCTTCATGTTGTCGAGTATGCTGAAGGCCTTTTCAATGTCTTTGGAATGGCCAGCAACATCTACCAACGCGCTGAAAAATACCTGCTCAAAAATAAAATTAAACCTAGCAGTGATTAATACARCATCCTTTGTTCTGGGCATCGACATAAAATTATTTCAAACTAGCAGCAACATGAGGACCGAAGAAACACTTATTTGATAAAGGAGRACCTCACAATCCAAAGTTAGGCTTAAGGTACCTGATCTGGTTTCACTCCATCCTTCTTCATATCACCATACACTGTCAGAGCGTAATCCAGGTCACCTCTTTGACTGCATGCATGCACAGCAGCAGTGTAGCATTCGGGAGAACCTATCAGATTGCTTTGGCGCATGCTCTGATAAACTTCAAGGGCTTTGTCCACCTGTAACCATAAAAAAATTACATTGGTGATGTGTGATACTCAACCTATACAAATAAAACATTGTGAGCTAGTCTCATGAACAGAGAGTACCTCAAACACATACTTTGTTGAGATTCTAGACAACGTGCAACTATTGATCAGAAACACGATTTCGGATGGTACCTCTCCTCCACGGGCACAAGCAGAAATAAGAGCACCATACGTGACGTGATCTGGCTTCACAGGTGTTGCTTCCGATTTCATGTCCGTTAAAACATCAAATGCCCTTTGAACAGCTCCAGCCCGACTACAAGCATGWATRAGTGTATTGAATATAACTCGGTCGGGCTTCACATCCTGCATACACAATRTTCAGAACTCARCTTATCCAAGTTRATTCACATCCCAAAAAKAATATCTTGGTAGAAAAGCATTTGTAACTATGGTTTGGTAATACAACGATCACGCCTCTGAGGGAAAGAGTAAGATCAGATGAAAGGTTCAACCACTAAAGGACCGAGAGACCTAAATTGGGACTCATGCTTTTATCAGCAGCGCTGAGTAGGTCATGTAGAGATTTCTTGGAAAAGATTAATGATTTATTTCCCAACAAAAGCAAAGCTCTTCAGTGATAATTTTTTTGCTTCAGCTGGATTATAATATTCACAATCAGATCAATCGAAATGGACATTCTAAAACCAGAAATCTTTGGTCCTTCGAAAGACAACGAACATTACCTTCGAGATCATTATACCATAGGCACCAAAGGCTTTGGGCAATTTTCCAGCACGAGCACACCCATCAATCATGGCTCCGAAAGTATGAACGTTGGTTTCAATTCCATGCAACTCCATTTCGTGATATATCTGGCACGGAACGAACACTCTTTGAGGGACATMCGTTGTGTAAGGTTTAAAGCTCACAAGCTGAGGAATTGCTAAGTCAACGATGACTTGTTATGCCCATTTTCGAAGAGATTTTTCAGTAATCTGTTTTAAGAAAGTCACCTTCTTCCTGTACTCAAATGTCAACAGACCAGCAGAAAAGGTTCGTCGGTTCACACCTGAAAGAGAAGGTCCACTTTTCCAGCTTTCGAGCATGCAGAGATAAGCGTCGTGTAGAACATGCAATCCGCTTTCAAACCACTGTTTTCTAATAAAGCAAGCACCCGCAATGCTCCTGTCGAACAAAATGTTTCAGGTTAATATCCCCTCTCCATTGCAAAGTCTCCAACGACCGCCACAAAAACTAAACCGGCTTGAGTAAACCCTGATATCGAAGTGGCCTCAACTTGGCCTTCTTATTCACGTGCAATCCAAAGGAATAAACGAACCGCTCACCATCGATATCTTTTGCATGACAACAGACAGACAAGAGCATTGTGTAATGGTGTAACGTGGAATAAGGTCGCATCAGCTTCACAAAAACGAATGCATCTTCCACAGATCCTCTCGTTATACACGCTTCATAGAATCTCGAGTGATTCACCTACACAAARCGATACTCCAGTAAGTCTCTCATCTGATCTAATTCMGTAATCTCATCGCACCTRTCATCATCWCARAAGCCGCAGYAAATTAGAAAAAAATAACCTTAACACGGGTAACGAAAATAGAGCGATCAGTGTAGCAGCATCCACATTACCTTCATTGAACCGAGTTTCCCCACTTTGTCCACTTCTCTCAACAGCACAAGACAGTCCTTGATCCTGCACCATTCAATCCTCCAATTCAATTCAAAACTGCGCATTCAGACTAAAATACTCAATTAATGTAAAGTCTCCACCATTAAGTAAGGAGAGGTTCCCTTCACCACACAGTTGAACCTTGAACCTTTTCCTACAACAATCTAGAAACTTGCACCACCTAGAATTTCGCACATTTATTTTGTGGGAAGTTAATAATCAATATCACAAACAAAATGTGAATACACTAAGTATTTTCACATTTAGAACAAATGAAAGCTCCCTGTATGGTCAATGGAGCCTCTAATGTGCYGTTTGGGTGATGGAGTCTCTATCTTACTCAACTGAAGACCTAAACAGGGGTTCCAGTTATTGCATTTTGCATTTGAGGGTTCAGCTCAGAAGGTTTCGAAGGAGTGAAGTGAAGAATTCGGCAAAATACCTGCCCGCCCTCAACAAGGACGCATACAAATCGACGTAAAACTTGATGTTAGTCTCGGGTTTCACCGGCAGAACTTCAGCAATGGACGCCGGCAACACGCGTCCCCCCTTGCGCTCCCGTTTCCTCACATTGGCTGTACTACTGCTCCCCAATTTCGGTCTCAATCGCGTAGCTGAAGCATCAACTTTCACCCAAATCTTGCGCCGCACAGAAGGGTTCCTCCCATTACTCTTGTCCACCACTGAGTCATAATCTAAAGCCTCCAAATAGTCTTGCGTAAATAGAAATTCCTCCACGAGCTCCCTCCCTGCGCTTGAATTACCATTCAGGGTTCCATTACGAGGTCTCTCCACCCCTAAAGCCCCTGCTGCCCCTGCCCCATTCAGATTCTTCGAGGCGAMATGACCATTCTGCTGCTGCTCTGAGGATGAAGACGACGACGACGAAGATTCCTGTTGCAGTTGTTGTCGACTGATAATCACATCCTCCCGGAGCGTCGCGAAGCTTATCCTCGACCACGTGCACCGCGCAACGCTAGAATTCGGCGGGTGGAGAATCCTTGACGGGAGGAGTAACGACGGCGGGATGATGACGGTGGACGACGGCAACGCGCACAAGCGCAGTTGAAGGGAGGAGCTCGAAGCCATGGCAGCAGTACTCACACCATGGCTACAAGAGCACATTGCCTGCCCACCCAAATCCTYCCACTACACCCTGCCAAATCAAAAATCCAAGTTGCTCACCGTCTTCTCAATCCCTTGGCGACGACATCGTCACAGAAAGCACCACGTCGTCGCCCCAATTCGAAGCMAAACTGTTCCAAGTCCGTGCGCCAGAGCGATTGGGGATTGCGTGGGGAATGTGGAGGTGCAGAATTGGAGAATTGATAGGCGGAATCGAGTGATTTCGGTGCGTGGAATTGAGAGGAGTTGAKTGTGTTGGGGTGTGTGTAGGGGTGATGTGCATCATCGGAGGAGATGGGCTCGTCGCGTCGTGGCGAGCAGATCACGCAACGCTGTAGGAGCGCCTTCCGCTCCTCCCCAAGCCTCTCATCCCGGGTCATCCACCGGCTCGGGTCGGGTCGGGTGGGGATGGCCCTACGTTTCAAAGGGGGGGAGGGCCCGCCACATTACGTGGGGTGCGCTTTTGGACGGGAAATGGTGACCGGGGGGTTGTTGGATGAGATTCGTCCTTTTGGGTAACGATTGTTTATCCGCACGGCTAGCTTGCATCCCTGGAACTTCTTCAGTTATTTTCAAATTTTCAGTTTTTTGAGGTGCGTTCAGTTTTTTTGTTTTTTTCACTGCAACTTAGCTCTGGCGTTCCTGCAGCATGTCATTGAATTAACCATTGAAGGACGGACTATGACTGTGGAAATCATCAATTTGGATACCGTGGGAATCACTACACTAAATAGTGAAATTAGGTTGACTTTACAATTAGGTTGCCTTACCCCAAGAAAGTTACTCTATAAGCCATCAAAGTCAACATATATTTCTACAAATACTTCCAATTCTACAAGTGGAGGTTCATGAGTCCCAACTACACCGATAACTAATTCAAAAATAGTGCATTCTTGTACATGTACAGTAAATATTTATATAGTGTGGAATGTCGAGAAATTAACCCCAAAAATTGAATGTCACTTTGGGGTTAAAGATTGAAGTATGAGTGAGGAGTTATTTGGTCAAAACTATAGATATGTCTTAGGCTTTTTTCAAATTACACAAAAAATTGTTGCTTTATAATTCTTTGTAAGTTGCACACTTGCACTTGCACATGAATGTTGTCTCATGGCAAGGATTGTTACTAAAGGAACCATTAGAACTACCAAAATAATAAAAATAGTACGCAAATCCATGATACTATTCTATATATAAGTAGTATAGTTTATAACAATTTTTTTGCACTCAAGTGATTGAAGTTATGTTATCTCCTACAAAAGAATTTGATTTTTAAGTTGTAACGGTTTCATGCATTATCAATGAGATTTATTATTTTTTTAAAACGATTTTCTCACACTAAAGGTGTACAAAGGTAGCCTCAAATGACATTCATATTCCTTCATAATATGATTCTCATCAATACTATCCTGTTGTTATTGAAGTGGTAGGACTCTAAATCTTGGGGAATAATTTAGGAATTCATGCATTCAAATTTCTCCTTCAACCTTAAATAGGCCCACCAAATAATGACACGCAAATCTAGATATTGATGACATAAGATATATACAATGAAAACCTTAAATCCTAAAAGAGCTGAGTGCCACTTTTTGATAAATCTGAAGCCAATCAAATCTAAAATTTTATAACTTATTTATAGGGTGATCATAAAATGCATGCAAAAGTGTGTTGGCCCTTCAATTTGCTAATCAATAAAATTACTCATGTTTAACATGAATAAGAGTAAACGATTATGTTGGGTCTTATTTGAAAAAGAAATTTTGAGTTTCTTATAATCAAAATTATTTTCACTATGATTCATTATGCAACAAATTGTAAATTAACGTGCAAACCCATGAAACAATGATAACCACATGATAATTGTTGACAAAGCGCAAGTTTGAAACTTTGTGATGATGCAGTTTAATGTAGACAATTCAACTTTTGCAACTTTTTCAGCCGTTTTGCCTGATTAGCCGATGTATAATTTGTGATGGAGTTTGAGGGTGGAGGAGCAACATATTGCAACCTTCTTGTTATCATTGAGACCTCCCAAAGTGACTTGAAACACAACAATGTAGTGCGAAATAACTTGGTTTGGTTTGAGGATGCCTTTACCTTACGAAAAGCATCTCCACTACGCACATGGCCAAAAAGGCTGAGCCAACCTCACTTGGTGTGTCCAATGAGTGAGCCGGGCCTTCCTTTTTGGCAAGAACCCCACCGCAATTCCACCTCAAGACATGGGAAGCAAGTCAATATGGCCTCCAAGAGCACCATCTCATGCACACAAAGATCAAAGAATTATTAAATGTTCCTAACTAGTACCTTGAAATATGTGAAAAGGACAAAATCAAGTCAGACCAAGCTACGGCCAGACACTACATTTGGTTGTAGACGACCAACTTTTTGGCTTCGCCGAGCGTGCCATGGGGGAAATAAATGGAGTTGGGCCCGGCCAATTCCCGGGTTTGCGCCTTTGGCCGTGCGTAGTGGAGATGCTCTAAGCTAAGAGCAGCCCCACAACAGCACGGGGAAGCAACACTGTAAACATTAGGGATAGTCACACCTCCTCAGAGAAGCAAATTTCATTGAAGTTGGAAAAATGGGAGAGAAAAGAGGAGACAATGGTGAGCCGTTCTTTGTGAAGGAGGTGTGACCCCCCTTCTTGATGTTTGGAGCGATTCTCTAGGAATTTTAAACCCGCAAAGCTAGTAGGGACTAGGGAGCTCCGCAACTTGAGTTTAGCCAACCAAACTCAAGCATTCTTTAAGAAATTTTTCCTTGAGAATGTTTATTCACCTCTTGAGGAGGAGAAACGACACTCTCATTTCTTGGGGAAAACGAGCTGGGCGTGCCATGAACTACCAATGCCGAATCACCATGTGCACATTCTCAGAGAATTGCAGAGGCGGTGAAGGAGGCGTGACAAACCCTATTAGGGGTAGTCACAGTTTCTTGATGTCTATTCCAATTCCTTGAGAATGTACACATGTCGCATAATTGTTGGTTGTGTGCGGAAGGCGAAGCTGGAGGTGAAGAAATGACACTTTTGTAGCTTTTCTCAAGGAATTTTTGACCCTTTGTACCTATATTTTACCCTCCCACTGCAGTGTAACAGGAATAGAGCGGTGGTGAGAGCGGTACATCTGGTGAACCAATTAGATTGGATCAAGTTACCACCACCAAGCTTGGCAGGTAAACTGATTTTCTGGTTTTGATTCTTCATGATCGTCACACCGAAAAGGGGTTTTGCACCTCCTCTGTGCACAACGGCTCCCCATTGTCTCTTTGTTTCTCTCGCCAACTTTGAATTCTCCGAAAAAATTGAATCCTTTGAAAAGCTGTGACTACCCCTATTACAGGAGTGTGCTCTAAAAGCGACCCTCTTCTTCAAACTGTCCTATAGGATGCTCTAAAATGAACAAGTGATGGTCAGAGAATCATATATTGATTATGTAAGAGTGTAATTAATTTTGGTTTGTACTTCTTTAATGGATGGTTCATACTTCTCCAATGGTTGATTTAAGAGCCAAGGTGTATTCATTTTTAACTAAGTGGATAGGTATTCATTAAAAAAATTCAAAATGAGATTTGCCGGCCCAACTACCTTCTTACACATACTAAGAAAATCTGAAATTATAATTAAATCAACATCCATTTAAGTTTTACAGAGGGTTGCATTTTGAAACCTTCTCTATTACTTTTTGCATGCGGAAATGCTTTGTTTTCTAATAAAGCCATATCTATTTTCAGACCGTGCATGTGTGGATTTAGTAAGGGCTACAAATCAAAAATAGGGCCATAGGGCAGAGTTCTTTGAAAATTCATAACTAATTCAGAAATGCTCCAAAAAATATGAAACGACTTGTGGTAGATTCCGCATCAATTTGTCTCCAAGTTAAAAATAAAGGAAAATGTTTTTGAGCATTTGAAACTCATCGAAAAGGCCAACCAGCCCTTAAAGGGTCGCTTTATGAGCACCTTACCTTATGTACCATTGATCTTCCCTGAAGTTTAGCAGGCATCCATGCAATGTCGGAGAGAACTCACAACCGCGACCATTCAGGGATGAAAATCATCGACCTCAACCCTTTATCTGTGCGTCAATGGATGCCAATGAGGCAATCGGTTAACTTGCTTGGTCCGTTCTTGGCATAACCCTTGCTAAGTTTATGCATTTTTCTAAGCTCGCTCTTCGCCATTTTCTTTGCAGATTACTACTGATCTGTGCTTCGACAGGTGCTAGCTCGCGTGKACGAATTCGAGGCGCTACTGAATTTTGCCGTTTCAAGGAGATCGAGGAACTTGTCGGCTAATCGGTACTGCAACCATGGTGAGTMTGGCCTGTGATGTTGTTTGGTTGGAATCGCGAAGTAGGGTTTCAATGATGGTTTGAGTAGCCCAAAGCACGCGCTGATAGCCTCTGGAGTATGTGRTCTCCAGGTTTCGGTTGCTTTGGCTGAAGAGGTCGCCCTTTGCTCTTTGTAATTGCAGGCCAGTACGGTAAGGATATGATGCCTGCGCCTTCGGGAACTCCTTTCCCCTCATGCACTGAGTGGTTTACTCTGTTGATGAGGTTTTGCCTGTGCACTGCAGAGTTTCCGCAAAGGCATGGGTACCGCGAGGCGGGATAAGAACAAGGGKCGGTCTCAGGGACTCACGGAAGAGCAGAAACAAGAGATCCGTGAAGCCTTTGACCTATTTGACACGGATGGCTCTGGTATGTGTGATCTATTTTTTTATATGGTATAACTGTAACAACCTCGAAGTTATTGCTTCTTACCATTTTTTTACCGATCGATAAGTTTGCCTTYGTGTCCATGGTGTGTAGGAACTATTGACGCSAAGGAACTGAAAGTGGCCATGAGGTAACGCAATTCCTTCCTCCACTCTAATTTTGATGCTGACTATGGCATCTTATTATGCTGYTAAGAGAACTATCAAAATTATTGCATATGAGTAATTTACTKAATAAAGGGTCCCTGGAACTKAGTGTCTGACCTCAAGCGACAGTTAATCATCGGTTGTATGTGGCAGGGCACTTGGATTTGAACCCAAAAAGGAGGTCAGTTGATGGCTTCTCTKCTTTTTCTWTATRGAGTTTGTTTGCTTTTGGAAGTCTGGCAGAAATTATTAACCTGCTGGTGTAACTAATTCTTTGCTACTGCTGTTCTTACTTGACGTTTCCATGGGATTTTAACTCTTAACGGATATTATAGAATCTGGATGGAGTTCATTGAAAAAATTGAAACCTAGAGTTGAAGGATTTGATGATGAAGATTTAGGACTCGTCCTAATTGTTGTATGATTACGTGTATTCCAGGAAATCAAGAAGATGATCGCTGACATTGACAAAGATGGAAGTGGTACTATCGATTTTGAAGAGTTCTTACAGATGATGACAGCAAAAATGGGTGAACGCGATTCCAAGGAGGAAATCATGAAAGCTTTCCGTCTTTTTGACGATGATGAAACTGTGAGTGTCTTGGAGAATTGAACTGCTTAGAACCTTTATATCAGATCATCGAAACATTATTTATTCAAAGCAAAGTCGTTAGTTATGTTCAACGTGAGCCATCCCAAGTAGATCATTCTTCACTTTGTAGATAGTATGAAGAATCCAAGTTTGATTGAAATATCTGAGTCCAAATTTTTACAATTAAATATGCACGAGGTTTAGAAGCAAATTGGAACGAATGTAGTTCGTTGACCATTATAGTGGTCAATTATATCCGAATACTTGTTGCACCAATTATTTAAGCCATGTGTTTCACAACAGGGCAAGATCTCATTCAAAAACCTAAAGCGAGTTGCAAAGGAGCTCGGTGAGAACATGACCGATGAAGAATTGCAGGAAATGATTGACGAAGCCGATCGTGATGGTATGCCTCACAAGTTTGCTTTTGCTATCTCGATCAACTTGATGAATTTGCTTGCTGGAATTCTAATCCTTGAGTTATGTTTTTTTGTAGTTTTGAGTCACTGTCATGAAAGATGTGTGGAACGAATTTGGGGTCATTTGACCGTATAGATTGAAAGATTATAATGTTTTAGTTTTGGAAAAAGGTGCTGAAATTTTCTGAAAATCACATTTGGAGGTGAAATTCGATTTCTAAACCAACTCAAATGAAAAAACTTTAAACCACAGAGTGATTCCAAACCAGAATATAAATACTTTGGTGAAAAAAAATATCATAAAATTAACTCATTGTGCTTGTAAAATGGATTTGAAATGTCAAAAAACAATGAAAAAAGGAGCAAAAATTCACATTTGTGGCTGAACCTCTTTCTACCAAAATGCTTCTTAGTCACTCATAATGTCTTGAATGGATCTGAAATTTTAACCACAAAAACTAGACTAGTAAGTGCAACTTTTCCAACAAAAATTATTGAAAAAGGATCATATATGAAGAAGTTATGAGCCACCAAAGTTCACTTAAATGCAAACAATTCTAGATTTAGAACTTTGAATTTCTTCCAAACATTTGAAACAACTTGGATTGGCATGAAAATTTTACTACAATAACTAGACTTATATGGGAACAAAACCCAACAAAGTTGATTGAAAACAAACATTTGATGAAGAAGATACAATCCCCCGATGTTACAGCCACCACAATGCAGTGTGATGAACCCAAATTGAACCTGAGAACTTCGAATGACTTTCAGAAACTCAATACGTCTTGGATTGGTTTGAAAATTTTACCATAGATACTAGACTAGTATGCGCAACTTTTCCAACAAGTTTTATTGAATTCCGAAATTGAATGCAAAAGTTAGAGCGCTTCAAAGTAGACTACAGACTGTGTGAGGACACTTTTTGACCCATTCGGCGATGAGGGGTTAAGTTCTTTTGAAAAATATGCTTCATTAAATCATCAAAAAACTAACATAACTTGAACTTAATGATGCACWTATCGTTACACTATTAGCAAGTAATAAAGACATTTCTGTGTTTGCTCAAATTGCCAGTGGAGAGTTGGTCTCAACTTGCAGTTAGGGTTAATGTGTGTTGATCGAACTTATTTTTTGCATATCTAAGAACCTTACTCATTTTATTTATTATTATTTCTTTCATGGCAATATGTTTGGTTTCACAATCAGATCAATTTGTAACTTGAAGTACACGTAGACAATTTGGTACTTAACCTAAAATATTAGGCTTCATGGAAACCAAACACTCGTTCAAAATGTTTTTTCTGCAAACATCATGAGCCTATGGTGATTTTTTTGAAAATTTGGGCCTTTTGTAGATTTTGATTCAAAAATGAATGTGTGAAATAACTTTCAAAGGATGAATCCAAAGACCATTAAAAAATCCTAAAAATTCATTGCTTTGTATTCTCAATTTCTCCACATACTTGAGTAGAATTTTTTTTGTTTTATTTTTTTAGAGATGTGATCGCATGATCTGTAGAAATCTTCAAATTTTCTGATTTTTTCATGGAATATTGAAATCATTGTGAATTTCGTTGAGAGAAAATGAAGATAATTCATAACAAATACAAAATATGCTTTTAAAAATCTGGAATTTTTTGCAATGAAATATATTTATTGTAAAACATCGTGTGAATTAAAGTTCTGTATCAATCTAATATTAAAAAACTGATAGACCATGGTTATAAGACCAATGCTCAAATTGCAATAAATTGATTTTTATGAATTTTCAAAAAAGTGGCAGCATCGCCCTTTCTATGATCTGCAGAATTTTTGTTTTGTGCGAATTTGCTACCATGATCTTTGCCCGCTTCATAGTCATTAGTACTGACTTTTTGCTTTCATTACACAGGGACTGTCGAGGTTCTTGAGTATCCCTCTTTACAGACTTTACAAACACTGGTAGCACATACAGCTGGTTGTTACTGCATTGCAATCGATCCTACTGGAAGGTTTTTCTTCGAACCTAGATGCTTTTTCCTTGCTTTACTCTTTGAATTATCATCTTGCCTGATTGGCAATTGCATGGGTCGTGTCTGACAGTGAAGGTTGCAACTTTTGTCCCAGGTACCTGGCTGTCGGGAGTGCAGATGCATTAGTTAGTCTATGGGATGTCTCTGAGATGTTGTGCGTGCGGACTTTTACCAAGCTTGAGTAAGTTCTTTCTATYTTTCCTTGTGGTTTTATAGTTGTCTTTTCGTTCGTAGAACACTGCTTAGAATTGGCTTTCAATTTGACGATTGTTGTTTCAGCTTGAAGAATTTTGTATTAGTCACTGAAGGGTTGGCTTATTGTATTTTTTTCAGCTCCCACTAATTTATAACGGTCTTGAAAAGGATCCATCGTCCTAATCTAGATAATGCAGATTTGTAAAGATGAGACTAAATATTATAAATCAATATCCATCAGGTTTTTCACTTTGCTGACATTTTTGTATCTCTATGTTTTTCTTAGGTGGCCCGTGCGCACAATTAGCTTCAATCATGACGGSCAATATATTGCTTCAGCGAGTGAAGATCTTTTTATTGATATCGTAAGTTGTCTTCATCTTGACATACTAGAAGTCAAAGTTGTGACGGAGATGATCCCTCAACCGACAATTCTTTCGTGACGTTGCAGCGTTTTAGAATGTGGCAACATAGGAATCATCGTCCGTGACTGCTTTCGGGCTGTTCAGCTGTATTACAATGTTCGGAATTTTGTGCGTTGCTTTCATTTATATCTTGTATCACTTTGTCTATGTTTTCTCCTCGGTGTTTAATTGTCATGCGGGTCTTCATTGTCGTCATCGTTCCTTCGAGGTTTGTGAATTGCCATATGGTCATGACTGGTGGTTATATTCATTCACATGTGCATCTTACTGCAGGCCGAGGTGGATGTTGGACGGTCAGTGTACCAAATACCTTGCCGAGCAGCAATGAACAGCGTGGAGTGGAATCCAAAGTTTAACCTGTTGGCATTTGCTGCTGATGACAAGAACAAGTATCAAACTGATGAAGGCATGCCATTCCTGCTACACTTACCTCTTGATATGATGCTATTTCTATGATCTTATTCTGTTATTAAATCTGCTGAGTTTCCTTGCAATTTCGGAGTACGTCTGCTTCTCTGTTCTTGAGATGGTAGTTCTGTGGGTGGATTTTTATTTTAAATAATTGGATCAATTGAAACCTAACGATGTGCTGTCACTTACAGGAGTTTTTAGAGTTTTCGGATTTGAGAATCCGTAATCTTTACRTCGACATGGAGCCGCGAATCGGTAGCGTTAGGAGATGCGGCGACCGTCTCTACACAAGCCAGGTGTAGCTCTACCTTGCATTTAGATTTTAGAATGTGACAGTTACATGATTAGAATTCGGAAGTGCCACTAATGCCACAACCTGCAATACAAGATTCATCAGCTGTTTATGAAGGCTGCCCAGTAATACATCATATGCAGCATTGAGTGGTGTTAGAGTGATGAAACTGGAGGAATTTCGGTTGTACGCTGTTGATTTTTACATGCATAGGTCTTGTACTTTGCACATTCTGAAGTGATTCTATCGCTGTTATTCGATCTTATGAGTGCCGAACTCGTTCTGAGGTTCTCTGGTGAATCTCATCAAGGAGTGGTCCCCTCAAATAATTTCTTCAGTACAAGCTTGCAGAAAGCTGTCAGAGTAATTCCAATGTGTTAAAAAGACCGTTAATCAAAGACTTTTTGGTTTGTAAGGGTACGTTCACACCTATATTAATCTTGGAAGGTATAAATTAACACCCATCATAGTGTTATAACAATTATTTTTATAACCAAGAAGATGATGTGACATAGCCAAGTGTGATATTGAAAGTATATTGCAATGAGTACGGAATTAGTTAAATTAATTGCACCTAGAAATGCCCAAATAAGCATTCTTGGCAATTACATCCGATACTTTCTTCCATTTCTTCTAGTGTATAGGTAGCCAGTACGAGAATGAAGGTAAAAGTACTGACAAGTATTTGTTAAAATGAAAACACTATGGAACTTTCAAATGCTTCATCTTCCTCTAGAGGGATAAAAAATAGTATTAAAAACAAGGTTTAGAATAGAAAAGATCATTACAATAGAATTCATTGTAAAGTGAACCTTAGTTTGTACAAAGGGTGTCATAGAAAAGTTTAACTAAGAATAGTACAAAAGAAACACAATTCATTGTAAAGTGTTACATTATGTCATATATGACATGTGAATATAAGCATAATGGAGTCAAGCCACTAATACCTAATCGAAACACCAATCTTCAAGTGCTCAATCCACCTACACACATTGATTCATCAATCACAAAATTTAGAACCTTTTTAACACAATGTCAAAGATTTAAATTGAAGGTAAACTTAGCAATTGAATAAAAACTTAGTTTATATAAACATGTTCAATTTTTTTTTTTAAAAGAGCAACTTACCCTTCAAACAAGTGGATGAATTCTCCTATCTTTCATGTTTCTCCAAACAAGCATCATTGCATTCCAATTGATATTTTCAACTGGAATATTTGCACATGAAATGCGCATCAAAGCATCTAAAGTCTCCAACTTCAAGCTAGTACGTAGATGACTTTTGAAGCTGGGCCGGGCTGGGCTTTGCAGCCTACCTGGTTTGCCTGGCTCTATTTTATTTTTAATTTTTTTAATTTAATTTTTTTAATTTTTTTACAAACATTTTAAGAGGTTTATTTGTACTTCTTACGGGACGGGTATTTTCAATTCCCAACCGGTTTTGGGACGGGTATTTTCAATTCCCAACCGGTTTTGGGACGGGTTTCTTTTTTTTTAACCTTTCCATGGACGGGTTGATTTTGAGATTACCGGTTTTGGGATGGGTTACAATTTTTTTTGCCTTTCAATTCAAGGTTTTTGGACGTGGACGGGCAAAAACTTTGTGAAAAATCAGCCCTGCTTGCGAGTTCTCTAAACGAGCTTTATTATAGAAAATTTGGCCCAACTTTTACAAATATCTCTATATTTCAAAGATAGAGATTTTGGAAGCAATGGGTGGGTGCAAGTTTCTGTATCTCCATCTCCACTAGTATGCCATGTGCCCTTGCCACAATCAAAACAAAAGTTAAAGTAATTTTCTAATTTTTTTATTTGTAAAAACTTTGAAATTTAATGACTTTCACCTGTAGTTCAAAACGCCATGAAACCAAGCCTACCCACCCTTCCTCGCCAACGGCTTTCCGACGTTACAAAGCATGCTCCCAGGGGATACACGGTTTGGGAGATCTCAAAGTAACAAACAAAACAAAACAAACAGCTTGATTTAAAGGATAGACTAGTGTGTCCTATGCCGTTGCCACAGGCAAAATCAAAGTAAAAGTAATTTTCTAATTTTTGGATGCATCAAAAACTTCAAAATTCAATAACTTTCACGTGGTAGATCAGAACGCCAAGAAACAAAGCCCATGCACCCCTCTTTGCCGAGGGCTTTCCGACGGTACTAAGCACGCCACCGGGAATGCACGGTCTGGAAGATCTCAAAGTAACAAACAAAACAAAACAAACAAAACAAACAAAACAAACAAACAACCTGATTTAAAAGATAGACTAATATGCCTTGTGCCATTGCCACAGCCAAAACAAAAATAAAAGTAATTTTCCAATTTTTTTATTCATTAAAACTTTGAAATTCAATCATTTTCACCTCGTAGGTCGGAACGGCACAAAACCAAGCCTGTGCACCCCTCCTTGCCGAGGGCTCTCCAACGGTATCAAGCATGCCACCAAGGGACGCATGATCTGGGAGATCTCAACATAACAAACAAAATAAACAAAACAAACAAACAAACCCAGTGATTTAAAGGATGGATAGATGTGAGGTCTTGATTGTAACCTTTTAGTGATACAAAAATTGATGGTGGGGTTGCTCTTATGCTACATATCCATGTTAGGAATACCCTTGTTAGAAAAGAGAGTTTATTTTGACTATTGATTTATGATAATGGATGTTCCTAACCTAATAATAGAGAACTATATGGGTTGATAAAACCAAACTGAAGTGCCTAACCTAATAATGGAACAATTTGTGTGTAGCCTCTATTGTAGGGGTAGATAAAAGTAAAAGTCGGTGCAGAGGCTATAAAGCCCCGAGAGAGAGTCTGGCCATCGCCGTCTCCGGTCTCGTCTTTCCTTTGAATCCCAACCCAAGACTCGCACCACCTTCTCTCTCACCTCACCGAAGAATCTGATTGCAAGTGAAGTTCGTAACTTTACAGCAATTGTAGGCTTTCAGATGCCCTACAATCAATATGCTTCAGTTCATGTGAATTTGCTACGAAAATCCCTGTAGATCCCTGTCAGGGATGGTAGACATGTAGCCTCTGCATTTCAGTGACTCGACGTCACCACAATTGCAGCGTCAGGGTAGGGAATTTGGTGAAAAGATGCAGTTGTTGGGGGAGGGGATGTTTAGGGTTTAGGGAGCTGAATTGGCGATGGCGTGGTTGTGTCAGATGCACTCTTCAGAAAGTTTGATTTAGTTTTATTGGTGCTGCAACGACGAGAATCTCCGCCTCGAACGCGCCGATCGTTGCGTGCTTGTCTTGGTATGTTTTGTCGATTTGGTTCTCACTTTACCGCTCGTCCGTTGTTGCTTGGCTCAGTCGCTGGGTTGCTCTTGATCACAGCAAAAGCTCGGGATCCGTGTTGCGGAATTGGTTGTGATCGTTTTGAAATCATCTGAAGTTTTGATTTGGGTGTTTTTTTTTCCTTTCGATCGTTGCTTCTGCTCCTCTTGGTGTGTTTTGGAGTGGTCACTCAGTTTGTATCCCTCATGCTCTTACATCTGGCCTAGTCGCAGTGTTGCTCGTGATCAGAACAATTGCTTGGAAAGCCATCCCAAATCATCTCCCCCTCCAGCGGTGTGCACGTCGTGTTGCCCGATTACTACTCCCCTGACCACATGGGGCTGATTGTGCCCAAGACCAAGGACGGCCGGGTGGTGTTCATGTTGCCTTGGTTGGGACGCACTGTGGCGGGCACCACAGACTCTGCTGCTTCCCTGAGCATGCGCCCTGAGCCCCACGAGGAGGAGATTCAGTTCATTTTGGATGCCATCAGTGACTACCTCACTGTAAAGGTGCGGAGATCAGACGTCATGTCGGCGTGGAGTGGGATTCGTCCCTTGGCGACTGATCCCAATGTGAAAGGCACAGACACGGCGTCAATCTCAAGAGATCACGTTGTCTGTGTGGATCCCGATGGCTTGGTCACCGTGACSGGGGGCAAATGGACGACTTACCGGAGCATGGCGGAGGACGCTGTGGACGCAGCCGTCAAGACTGGGTCGCTCCAACCTGTGCAAGATTGCTTAACGCAAGGGTTACCCTTGATGGGAGCGTATGGCTGGTACCCTGCATTCTTCACCGTGCTCTCACAGAGTTACTTGCGCATGAAGAGGAGCTATGGGGGTAAGATTGTGCCTGGAGCCATGGACTCCGCCGCTGCAAAGCACTTGGTGGATTCCTATGGGGGCTTGGCGCCTCGTGTTGCAGAGATTGCGCAATCAGAAGGGTTGGGCAAGCGCCTGGCGCACGGCTACCCTTACTTGGAAGCGGAGGTGGCTTACTGCGCACGCCACGAGTATTGCGAGTCTGTTGTGGATTTCATTGCCAGGAGAGCACGGATTGCGTTCCTGGATACGAACGCGGCGACGAGAGCGTTGCCACGAGTGATTGAGATTCTGGCTGCGGAGCATGGCTGGGACAGGCACAAGAAGAAGATGGAGCTGGAGGATGCGAAGGCGTTTCTGGAGACCTTCAAGTCGGCCCGGAATGCACAATTTGATGACGGCAAGCATTCGAAAATGCATGCTTGAACGACTCGTAAGCATTCAGTCATCGCCAAGGTTTAGATTCAGAGAGTTTCTTATTCCATGTCGTTGCCTCGTTTGTACAGCAAGTAGCTAGATTATCCTTTACCTTTGACCGGAAGTAGTTGTTTGGAACCAATTCTATTGCAGCAGCATTTCTGGATCACCTCAATTTATTGCGGCAAATCGGCTGTGTCCAATACTCGGAATTTTGGCGTAGAGGGAAGTCATGTCCGATAGTTAACAATTTGGCGTTGGTAGTAGGCATTGACTTGCGTGCGTTCGGTTGTGAATGCAAGCTGCCGCTCGTTTTGACCGTTCATAGTGGTCCCATGTGGCCAAAGATATGCGTCTACAGCGCCCACKTTGATTATGAATAACTCACTCAATTTGAATCAGAATCGTCTGATTTCAGCTCCAATTGCTCTCTTCAATTTACCAATGATTTCTCAGTTTCAAATTCGAGGGCTTTCATTGCTCATGGAACTTAAGCTGTTGCGTTTAGTTGTACCTATGAGACATTTTAGATGCAAGGGCTTACCGTAGGGACCCTAATTTCATAAGCTTGGAATACCCTCAATCATTCTTTTTGGAGTCGAAGCACGGTCTATTTGGGTACCTTACGTCTCGGTCGGCTTTGACATGGACCATCGGTATTTTCTTTTGTCAAAATGTGACTTTGCATCTTGTGGTTGGTTGCATCCGAGTAGCATCGTAAGAAGAACTGGTGCACATTGGCACTAATAGAAAATTAGGTGTTTAAGCACCCAGCTAYAGTGTCAGAGCGTGGTCAGCGTTAGACTGCGTGACACACGCATACTTGTATAGAAGTGATGCGATCATCTCTCCCTTTGTGAAGAATGCAGCACATATTCAAATTGAAACTACAGCAAGTATGATTGTTCAATTTCCGATGTATTCAAGAATCTGAAACGAAACTTAGATCGAGCCATCACAACTAACGCGATTGACCTTGTTGAGATGGCAGAAATCATAGTCTCTGCTTTGGAATCATTGCACTCAAATTATGGTGTGTAGGACTCGAGTTTCTGATTTCTTCTTGAAAAACGTGGTTTAATTACGTACTCTACTTTGAAATGATCAWTGAATGATGTAATTCGTGAGAAGCRGCGGCCCTTTGAGCTCGCATTTCGGCCTTCACAGCTGCGGCAATCATGTTGTAGGCAGCACCCCAATTCAGCAGATTTGAGCTCGGTTGACCATAACTCCGGCACTCCCCATCTCCATTGCGTACWGTCTAAATTGCGTACGTAGACATCAATGCATATCTGTGCCTAAAAAATACAGCAATCTCAAATGGTTGCAAATAAATTGCGTAGTGCTATATATACTACACCATTGCAAAATTGTTAACAGATTTTTGACCGTCGCTGCAAAACCGATACAAAAATTAGCTATTGCAATAAATATCAGCCTTCCGTACTAGTGCTAACACAACAATTTCATGTGCATTCCTCTCTAATTTTGAGATTCACAAGGGAAAAAGGATTCATAAGGAAGACCTAACGAGCGTGATTCTTGACTTTAGGATTTTCCTCTCGAGAACGGGATGGTTGATGAGTCGGTCCCGCACGCACTCCCGCAGAAACGATCGATTACATGGACAGTAACTTACTTACATCGCCTTCAATTCGCTCCTGAGTGGCGCAATTTCGAACCCCCTGCAGCCGAAATCCATCGAAGCTTACCCGCACTTCAATTTCTTTTCTGTCAGTGAAGGAATTTATCTCTCTCGTCAAGATGGGCGTGATCTTCGAAAAAGATCTGAAAGAAGTTGATGAACTCATTGAAGAAATTCAGTTGGTACCGTAGCTGCGGCATTCTTCTTCAGAGTCTCGCATTCATGACTGCTTCACTAACTGCGCGCTCACTTGTCCTTGGAATAATTCACAGTGCCAGCTTCACAAACTTTCTCAATTCACTGAGGTCTTATTAATCCTTAGTTGAACGTTGACACGGACGTTTGGTGTCGGATGGATGATAGAGAATCTTTCTATGTGGTACAAAAGTGCAACCATTCATCCTTTGAATTTTGTGTGGAAAGGGGAGATCTTTTACAATACTTTGACTTCCAATGAGTGTTTTTGGATTTTTTGGAACCAATGATTCCCACGGTATCAAAATGGATGATTTCACAGTCACTAGGGTCTGTCCTTCAAGAGTTAATTAGTTGCATCCGTGTGCCACTTTGTTGTAGTGAGCATGAATGTGACGCTAACTCTCCTCTAAGGGACTTACAGTAAGGTAGAGACACTCATTCCCATCCTTTTATCCCACTCCATCATCATGTACCAATAGTGTGCATTTTTTGTTTCAAATGTACTCCATTGGTACATGATGATGGAATGGGATACATGGACAGGAATGGTGCATATACCTTGCTGTATTTAGTGATAGCTATAATGGACTTCTCATCCAATCTCAATATAGAGTCCCTAAACTTGATGCCATAGCAACAATTTGATTGGTAAAGCATTTGGATTTGAATAGGGAAAAACCCCATAGTTGTAATTGAGAACAAAATTAAGGTGAATAGGGAATTACAATAGGTCCTCGTTCTTTACCCTATTGAAAATTGAAGCTCTTGCCTCAAGGTAAAGTATGTATATCCATTCTTGTCCCTTTCTCAATCATATCCCCTATCTACATCTGCTCAAGATTTGTGGTTTGAAATATAGATAGAGGAAGCAATTGCAAAAGGCTAATGATGGTATCGATACCTTAAAGCATCATTCCTTAGTTCAAGTATCATCACATTCACCCTTCAAAGTACAAGTTCATCCCACCTTCAAATTCAAGCAATCCAATCACACTCTCTATATGTGCATGATAAACATATAGTTGACCAATCATGAATTATCTATTTGGAACATAAGATAAGTACTTGTGAAAGAATCTTATCAAATAGAAGAAAACAAGAATAAGACTAAACTCATKAAAACATAGTCTAAGAGAGGTTGTTCTAGGGTTCAACACACTCACGAAATTTGAAGTGTAGACTTGAAGGTTACTAGAAATTTGGCAATTTTAACCCTTGGAGGATAATGAGGACAAAAAGTAGTTGATGGATGATTTTAATGATCAACATAAAAATGAAAATGCATGTGATAGTCCAAAAATTGAATCATTTTTGGCAAAGTGCTTTGGTCTTGTCATTTGAGGGTTTAAGGTAGGAGGCTTTGAAAGCGAGTGAGCATTTAGAGCTGTCCATATAAACTTGCCTGAAATGGACGTGAGATGGTCTATAAATGAACCTTCTATAGTCATTGAATGGATTGATAAAAAAAAAAAATTATCGCAAGAGCCAATCATTCTCTTTGCTTTCCCCATTTCTCTTTTGATGTTACAATTGAACAGTTTGTGGAAGCCCTTGCATCATAAATAGCGGCCTACGACTCATCTTGTTTAAAAATTCATAAGTAATTCATATATGCTTAAGAAAATACAAAACAACTTGTGTTGTAATCAGAATCTATTTCTCTTTGTCAAAAGTATAAAGCTAAAAATAGTCCCATTGAAAAAAAAATACATGACAAAGGCAAACCAGCCCATGGATGAGCCTCCTACCTTAATTAATTTTCATCCATTTTGCTCCTTGATTTTGCTACGAAGTGTTGGTTTGTTTACAGTGCTCAACAACTGAGGATGCTCTTCTTCTTTCCCTTCTGAAATAGCGTAGGCCACTCTATATACGACGTCCTGCCGAAGAACACTTGGAATGGTGCAAATCCCGCATTCTCTAGTTTCTTGAGGGTGTTTAGAATTTTATTGCATTTTGCTGACGCGATGGGGATTTCGGATGAATCTTCACAGATCCCGCTGGAATGGGTGGACGCCGAAGAATGGGCGGCGATCGAGCAAGCTTTTGYTGCAGSGACCACTTCACATTTCCCCATAAACGATACAACCACGAGGTACAGCCCGAAATGCTACATAAATTTTCCAATCCCCTTCTCACTCTCTCATTACATCCACCCCTTCCCAAATTTCTCAGTCCAAATCTCGATTGGTTTGTGCGTGTTTTCGTTTCAACAACTGAGTTGAGTTTCTATTCTGCAGCGTGGATTGCCTTACTCGAAATGAGCATTCGACTGAATCTCTTAAGGAGGATGAGGAGAAAATCGGGGATGAGCATTTGAAAAGGGTGAGGAGGACGTTGCCTGCTTGGGGTCAGAAGATTCAAGTGAAGGAAATTGTAATTCCAGCTGAAGCGACGCAATTAGAATCAGAAATTGGTGATGCAGTGAAGCCAGTGGTGGTGCAAACGAATTTACGCCAGCTGACTGATTCGTGGGAAATTGCTCGTAACGCTAACACGAAAGGTATTGTTTCTGGAGATTGACTTTTGGTGTGCCGATTAGGGTTGAGGCTGGGTTTATCCTGCGCTGTAGCATTGTGTTTTAATGCGATGGACCAATTTGAATCGACAGTTTGAACTTCAGTAATTCTACAGTAGAGGATTTCATTGAACCCCAGGGTTTATGGTAACTGTACAATGCATGATGTAGTAGTGGAGAGGTGTCACTCGTGATTTCAGGGTTTAGGTGAGCCATTCCGAGCATGGCACCGCTTGAAAGCAGTGTGAACTTGGATTTCACTAACCCTTGGGGATTTCAGTAACTCTAGATGTTTTCATTAAACCCCAGGGTTTATGGTAAATGTAGAATGCAAAGTGTAGCATTGGAGGGATGTCACTCTTGATTTTAAGGTTTAAATGTTGTAGGGTTTAGGTGAATCATTCGGAGGGTGTTACCGCGAGAAAGCAATTAGGGGTATGGACCTTGGGTTTAAATCTGGATCATTGATAGGCTGTCAATTCTCGCAATTTTATTTTTAATTTTACCAAATCAAAGATCACTTCAATGGTCATTTACGAGCCAGTTTTTGAATTTTTGATCTGTTTGAATATTTAACGGAGGATTTCTGATGTTTGACTTTTTTTAGGTGTTTCGGAGTCCTTTTCATTTCTTTCAAGCCCTTTTCGATCAGCAAGTTAGAGCTGAGCAGCTCTACCGATGACCCAGGGGCTGCAATGATTCTTTGACCTATTGTCAATGGTTTGGCCTCTAGAATTATGTAAATTTGAGTTTTTCCTCGGGTCTGCGTCCAATTATTCTATTACAAACTAACATTTTACTCTGATGTTRATAGCGAAGGTGCAATCTAGGTGTCTTTATTTGCAATTTAAAGGCAGACTTGTGTACAGCAAGACATATGACGAGGTTGATGAAGCTGCGCATGYTATTTGGGAGATGATCGGTGCAAAAAGAGAAAGCTCACCAGGGAATGTTGCAGTGGGCTTTGACTTGGAGTGGAAGACCTCTTTTCAGCGAGGTCTGTATCCTGATCCTTTGCCCTTAGATGACACCCTTTTTTCTAGGTTGCTCCAACCAAGTAGCGCAAATTAGCTAACTGGTACTTAATACTAAATGCCCGCATTAATTGCCTAGTTACATCTGTTAGCAAATTCGTGCTAACTCTGCTAATTAACTTGCAATGTATGGACATTCAATTTCAGGAAGTAACTTAACTTCCTGGTTTGGGATAAATAAACAAATTGTGACTTCATCATGGTTTGAAGTGCTAAGTCCACCCACACCAACCAAGTAGCAGTAGTTAGCGAACTTGAAAGCTCGACTCCCCATTAGTTACCTTGCAAATATTCTATTAATAGGTTAGTTAACTTCCAACTAGCTATCTGGAGTTATGTTTGCATTTGGTGTTGGAAGTGGGTTTTTAAGGTGTACATGACTTCATTCCTAAGACCTTCGCAAACACCACTCTTAACGTTAAGTGAGAGCATACCTTTGGCTGGTTAGTGATGTTTCTAGAGGGGTTTCACTGCTGTCATGTTTGCAGTGTCAGAGTAGTGGTATGAACATTACCGAAGTGGACCTAAGGGGAGCTTAGCTGTGGGTGTGGGATCAGGTGAAGCGTCTGGGAAGGTGGCTGTGGTGCAATTATGTTTGGATTCTGGCCGKTGTGATGTGATGCACATTGTGCACTCCGGCATTCCACCTTCTCTTGTCACGATTTTGGAGGATCCTTCCATTTTGAAGGTGATTGCTCATTTCCTGAACCTTCCAATCTTAACCCATTAAGGACCGGTCAACCACTTTTGGGTTGATATTGACAATTTTTCATTGATAGCAAGAGTTTTAGAATGAATTTGGATACGGACAAAAGGGGACGGGTGTGGGGAATTGTAAATCGAATGCATTGGGACGAGAATGAGGACAATCTGTGCTAGCATGTGGTTTAGGGATTGAAAAAACTAATGAAATATGGGCTGAAAATACAAAAATCGTCCAGTAAGGGAACCTTGAATTGCCACAAAATTTATTGTGGAGACCCAATCATTCGTGCCAATTCCATCAGCATGGTCAAATCTCCGCAAAGCATCACGATTTGATATTTTTTTTCATGTTTAATTAGAAACTAGAGAATGTCTTGCCCGACCCCAAATCAACCACGGTCCTTAATTGTCCTTAATGGGTTAAGATCGGTGAGCTTTGTACAGTCGTGTGTCGTGAGTTTTTGGGAAGGTTGGAGAATCTTCTCATGCAACAATTTCATTATAATTGAACCAATAAATTGAATTGGAAATGAAAGTATGCAACTTTTGTAAGAAAACAAGATTTAATTTAAAAAACTACAAAGACAACTAGGGGTTGTCTAGGATGATGAAAATGTTTGCTATGTTAATTAGTAAATTAGACCTTGAATTTCTACCATTTAGCTTAGAGCTCTTGACAACCAATTTGAAGACAGGAGTAGGGTCGCACGGAGATGCATCAAAGCTGCAGAGAGATTATGGAATACAAACCCGAGGAGTCATGGACCTCTCTGAAATAGCGAGGCAGAAGCTTGACAGAGGATGGCAGTCATGGAGTCTCTCCTCCCTCGCTGAAGAGCTTACATGTAAAAAGGTTTGTACACGCGCTTACTGCAAAAACTCAAGAACTTTTTTAGAGTGGTGACTCAATACAGTGAAAGTGGTTGTAAGGATTTGTTGGGGATGTCGAGGTTGCTGCATTCGTATGCAAGTCTCTTTCGGGTGTAACAATGCCTTCCTTGCAATGAAACTTTAGATTTTTCCAGCTGAAGTCCAGGGGTACCAATGTGGAGGAAGTCTTTATTCATGTTTTCATTTGCGTTCAATATTACGCATGGTGTCTTCGACGCTTGTGGTCTCGGAAACTACGCATGTGATCTTCCTTGTGATAATGTGCCTTATGGTTTCAGTGTCCTCTTTTTCTACTAGGTATCCATAACATTCTAGAGAACTCTTGTTGAGCACCCTCTGATTTTAGATGAAAAGGAATCATTGACACGTTGTTCGGGAAGTTGAGCTCAATTTGAAGAAGTGAGCTCCTCAAGACAATGAGCCGTTGTTTTCACATTTTAGAGTATGCTGGAGCTTTAGTTTCTATTTTATTTGCTCAAAGTAGTTCTTAAAATGGCATTATTCTCAAAAARCTGTCATGCCTACCGGTATTCTACTCAAGATGTTATGCCTTCTGAAACTTGAACAAAGTAATGTTAGCAGCTGGCAAGTAGCTAAATTTGAGTGGAACACTCATTTCTGAAACAGGTAGAGAAAGTTTCAAGTATTCGTTGCGGGGATTGGGAAGCTTGCCCTCTTTCACCACCACAGCTTCAGTATGCAGCCACAGATGCTTTTGCGTCTCTTTATTTATATCAGGTACGAACAGAGTATCATTTGGGTATCTATTGGAGATCTCAATGTGTTTTCTTCAATTTCAACAACCTCTGTCGTGCAATGGAAAAGTATGGTCAATTCATCGAACTATAGTTTATGATTTCTTTTTTCTATTGGTACTGTTTTTAATTTCACATTTCTTCTTCTAGATGATTCATTTCTCTTATGTGATTCGTTTCCAACTCCTTTAGATTTGGAAGCTGCCGCGCTTTTTTCCATTTGCACACTCAGGGTTTAAATTCCTGGATTGAGATCCTATGCAAGATGTTTTGCATTGGGCATGCAATATTTCTCAAATCTATGAACGGTTGGTGCAGATTTTGGAAACATTTTCCAATCGCGAGTTGAAGCAGGAGGAGTCTAGAAGTGACTTGCCCCTGATACAAGAGGATCCCTGATACATGAATGACAGCAGTTTCATGCTCATTTGTTCTTAATTATGTCGAGAATTGAAGATTTGCAGAAGGTGAACTTGGCGATTTTCAGGAAGCCCTTGTAGGAAACCTGCACCATATTGCCACCACGCCAATCTTTGAACTACTGTAAGTCTACCTTCTGATTCTAATCCATTTAAACAACATAGCTTGTGGGGATTCTCTTTGTGAGGCATGTGTTTCATTTAGCTCTTAATTGGCTTCCTAATGATGCAGATACATCTAATCTCTGAATTGTGGTTCTTGCTTTGTTTTCAGGATGTTGGAATTCAGATAACCAGCCTTCGTAGGCATGCGTTGCAACTCTTGTAGCAAATTCAATTGAGATTTTAAAGTAGAGGGTATTAAAACCATTAGGGTTTTATCCCATCCCATTTCCTATACGGACTCCTTTTTTCAACAGCAACTCATCTATTCATACACATGTGGGTGGACTATAATTAGCACATGGTTCAATGAACACATGGTGTAATCATGAATTGGTTAAATGTCTATGGCCATTAATCTTTGAATGAATATGCAGTTGTCTACTATCACTTATGGTGGTCTACAACCTCCCTTTTTCAAATTGCTTAAGATATTCATACATACTGATAGTAATTTGATCCCAACAGATTTGGCTATAGCATCCAAAGATCTCTCCACTGATCTTCCAAGTATCACACTCCTACATATATTAAAATGCTTGAAGTGATGAGTACAAATAATATCGTCTACACAAGATAGTGAAATCCGGGAGTGAAATTAGGTTGCCTTAACAATTAGATTAGATTGCCTTACCCCAAGAAAGTTACTTTACAAGCCATCAACGTCAACAAATATTTCCATAGATATTTTCATTTGTACTCATGGAGGTTCACGAGTCCCAATTACAACACCACCTAATTCAAAAGCAGTGCATTCTTATACAATAACTTTATATTTACAGTAAATATTATATATTATCCAAGGTTGAAATACTAATGAAGGGCAACCTAATGTCAATATTTGGTGTATCCTATGAGTGTTTTGAACCCATAAACATTGAGGCGGGCATCCAATGAATGACAAAGAATCTCTTGTGTAGGACAAAAGTGCAACTATTCATCCTCGGCATTAGGGATGGAAAGAGGAGATCATCTTCAATACTTTGACTTCTAATGAGTGCTTTTGGATTTTTTTTTTTTTATACCAATGATTCCCACGATCACCAGTCCTTCTTTTAACTCTTAAAGGATGGATTGATGACCGTGGAAATCATCAATGATTGTGGAAATCATCGATTTTGATACCGTGGGAATCACTAGTTTAAAAAAATCCAAAAGTACTCATTGGAAGTCAAAGTACTATAGAAGATCATCCCTTTCCACCTCCAATTCCTTGGATGAATAGTTGCACTTTTGTGGTGTACAGTTTGCAGTTTGATTCTCTGTCAATCATCAGACACAAAATGTCTGCCTCAACGTCCAAGGGTTAAGAATTAAAGTGGGAATGATGTATTATTTTGATGTAGGTAAACAACCATGTGAGCCCACTGCAATGCTCATTAATCAATTTATGTGTACTATGACATGTACAGCCATGGGAACTTTTGTAAATGTTGTATGTTTTGAAGACTTACAATAAAGATGGCGTTCCACAAATATTTTGACCTCCTACGTAGAGTGTAGTTGTGTATCCTATCAAATGCATGACATGTCCTGTAACCAAATCCAAGCTGTCAAACATCAGATCAGAATGAGGGCTTGGATTTCTAAGGAGATGGATACATTTGCCATAGTTGGATAGAGGGGAAGATTTTAAAAGGATCAAAATCAGCCCACAATTTTGAGGGTGAGTGTCAAACCTTTCAGGAGAATTTCCTGATGAACTTGATATTTGCGAAATCTTATGAGAATGCTTACCAACACTTTCCCAGGCATCTTAGCTTGTGCACCGGCAAACATTAATGTATTATATGTTATAGAATCTGGACGAATATTTCGATCCAACATCTCTTGATATAATTGTAACGCTTTCTCCAGTCTGCTCGACAACCAGCAAATACATGAGCCTCGAAGATGTTGATAAAAACAAAGTCCAAAACTATTATATAGATACCAGCTTATCGAAGACGAATAGCAGCAGAACACTCAACAAGGTGAAGTAGCACACCGTTGTGCCGGCGACGATCGCCCCCGATAAGGGCCTGTCTTAACGACTATGGCCATAAGTGCAGTATATGTTACAACATCAGGTTTTACACCTGCTGCCTCCATTTCTCTCTGCAGACAGAAAAACAGCCATTATAAATCTCTCCCACAATTCATCACGACTCATAAGTCAAGTTTTGAGATTGAGGTGTTGTAAATGAAGTGGAGCCTGAAAATCGTAACTTTGCACAGAACCAGCGCCAACTTGATTGCCTTACTCAGAKAAAACTCCAACACCGGCCAACTACGACGCTCCAAACAACAAGCGCTCCCTTAGCTGTTTCTAGCTAACTCAASTACATACTAGTCCTACRTATTAGCAAAGCGTAAAAAATACTTAWAAARAAGAAAAGGTCTTAAACCTTGATTCGGTAAGCRTCCTCCAAACGTTTTGATTGTTGACAGCAAGAAATAACAGTGTTGTAGGTTAGCACACCTGGTTTTACCCCCACTTCCTTCATAGCCTGTCAAGAAAATAAATCAGCTTGACTTTCGCACTCAGAAGCACTCAGAATGCAGCAATCAATATCCAAATCTAACATAGAATCCCTGCAATGCTTTTTGACATAGATTAGGAGAAAACAAAATATTTACTGATGAATCAAGAGTTAGAATTGGAAAATTTCGTGGGCACTACAATATGTAGGTCATTCAGGTTTTGAAACGAAAATGTAAATGAAAAAAATCTAATCGTCAATAATAATCCCCCAACTGATGTGTAGATTGTAAAAACATAACACAGTTTTCTAAGAAGGTGGACCATAACAGCTAACCTCGTAAATGCTCAAAGCCYTTTCTCCTTCTTGKTGTCGTCTRCATACAGTAATCAAAGCCAGATAGGTTCCTGGATTCCACGAACCCCACCAGCAAATCATAGAYGTRAAAAAMCAGTCTTATCAAGTGTGGAAGTGCTTTGGAACCCGACAGTTTTGTAACGGCAACCAAACAGTAGAMGCCTGAGAAATTGACGCTGTGTATGGCTTTTGACACAAGATCTGGACCACTTAAAATAAAGGCAAAATGCGGAATCTTAACAATGCCTCCTGACACCTTGTTGACATTATAAACACCAAAGATCCTGAAAGGATAAGTACTCGTACCTTCATTGGCAGCATTGACACCAGCAGCTTTCATCTCATTAACAACTTCCAAAGCTTCAGTTAGAGATGAACAGCGACTGATGGATCGGTTGATACGCCATATAGTCTGTTGTAATTTCAACAAGCCTAWAGCGCTCCGAGAGCAYAACTCATCTTGATCAACAATGCACTGTCCACACCAACATCACAAACTTASAACTAATTTTTACACTTGAGAACACATCTCTAATGCTCTTCAGGTGAAAGTTTAATAGAGTACAGCCCAATATGTCATTAACATGGGGTCAACTAAACACGTTTGACSAACAAAATAAACTACCGGTACTCTGAACCATGAAATGTTCTACAAACTTGCAGTGATCAGGTGGGGACTAATCCTACCTCATTAGTGAGATCTATGCCATCATGTTTGAGCCATTCCAATTTCGGCGTAAATGACTGCATCCACAACTCCCATTCCCGTGATCATAAGGGGGAGAGGTAACAGCACCTCAGACTGTGAAAGACCATTTCAAATGCTCAAAAAGGTGCACGCCCTCCCTAGTCTCCATAAATAGGTATCGGAAAACTCTACATGGACTAAATACAAACACAAGAGCGAGCCCTCCACAATGTTGATCCCTCACAGAGAATTTTGGCTGTCCAATTGTGACGGAAATGGAAATTTCTCGAGCGCCACACCCAAAGAATGCTAGTTCTTCCCTACGCTCCACAATACCCTACATTGATGATTTTTGACTTACGGTTTTGGAGACTTCCTTAGCTACCCCGGATTTTCCACGAGCTCTGAGACGCTGACGTCCTCCAGCCCCTCCACCCCTACGGGACTTCTCTCTAGATTTGCTTTCTGCCTTTTCCTCAGTTGAGGTTTCAACGACTAACTCCGCAGGAGTTGCTCCTAAACTAGGCCTGAAATTAGGAAAAGATCATCATCTTGGAAGCATGAAAAATTCAGGTCAAGTTCCAGAATGTTGAACGTCAAAAACAATTCTATCTTCAAGCATTTTACTTACCTTGTACTATACAATTTTCGAGGTTGACTATGAGATCCATAGCAGACAGTCACCAGCTCCCTGCCAAAAACTTCTCCTGAACTACTGCTTAAGAGACTTGGCACCCGTGTCGGACACTGCAAAAAAAGATAATAATCAAAATCAAGCGGAATGCTCAAGCACAGTAAATGCTTGCCCAAAMCTCTGCAGGCATTGCATTGAAAGAACACAGAACCTTCTTTAGGCTAGAAGTTGTCTGAGCTGTTGTCTGCTCTGGCAGGTCAATTGCTAGCCGAAGGTACATTTCCTATCCTATTACAGCGCTAATRGGTAATAAACTTGCCGCCTAAGATACACTAACGACACTCAAATCTGAGCAGGTAAGGAACTTTATTACGAATTCGTCAACTACAACCTCGAGAGTTCTTTAACACATAGCGCTAACAGCATGCGAAGGAATCGAATAAGTCATCYAATGCAATAATTCAAGAACCTCCTGCTCTTACATGCAGAATGCGGTAGATGAGAAATGCAATATTTCCCGTGATTAAGAATCCAGTTCATGTATGAAAATTAGCAAGCGACTTCAACCCTAAGTATGCTGGAACTCAATTCCTCCCACCACTACCTACCCCATCCCTTCAAATTCATAAACATTACATGAGCCTCAAAGACCTTCCACGCTAAATCTTCTGAGAGCTCTACTACTAATCCACCACTCYTCCTATCTCTTTCTTCTTTCAGATATTTGACCGCCTTGAACGATTCGAAGCTCAGAAGTAAGAAAATATCAAATGTTTCCATATTGAATCGGATTCAGAGCAGCATTTCCATYGAGGAAAAATGAAAAATGAAAATCCTACAAGCACGAGCAGATTTCAGTGCAGTAATGCAAGAACACTATGTTTCATGTGGAAATTATTTTATGCATTGAATAAGAGATTATTTAAATTTCAGACATTTCATTAAATTGATATTTAGGAGTTATTCTTTGTGAATTAGACAACAAATTTTAWAATTGTCATGGCCARATACGCTCAAGACATGCAATTATTTTAGTTATATAATATTAACACAACATAGTTGAAATTATAAGTATAGATTACAATACAATGGCGGCAACAGATAAATATGGAGAAGCCTATGATGCAAAGTATGTTGATAGAATGGTGGGAAAAGTTTTGGTACATGCTTGTGCAGCAGTGACATTGAATAAACCTCACGATCCTATAGAATATTTGAGCTTATGGTTGCATAAATATTGTGACAATGCCATTACACTACAAGAATATGAGCTTGAAAAACAACATAAAGCGCAAAAAGAAGTCAAGAAGAAAGAAGCTCTTATGAAAAAAATTTCAATCRAACAAGAATTAATAAACCAACAAAATTCAACACTTAATTATATGCGAAGCATAACAAATGATCCATATCTACTTTGGGATACTTGTCTTAGAGCAATTAACACATATACGGGTACCATTTTGATAAACTATATTTAAATTATATAGACAAATGAATTCCCAAACTTAATTCACATAATTTCATTGTAAAACAAAATGCAATCATCTCTTGAAAATTTGTGAAATTTTTGGAAATTATACGTTCAAGCATATGCCATAGGTTGTCAAGCTGCTTATGTAGCAGTGGTTGTAAGAAAGATTTTTGAACCCAAACCAAAAAAGAAGAAAAAACTAGAAGGAGAAGAAGAAGAAGGTCTTTCTAAACATTATTTTTTGTAATAATATTCATAAGTAAAGTTTAAATTACCTTCAAATTTTTCTAGATTTTTTTAATAATTTGAATTGTTTTTGGTATTATTAACATGAAAATCAATTGTACTTTGAAAATGACATTACATAGAAGAAGAAGAAATTATTGAAGAACCTGAAGAAGGAGAAGAAGAAGGAAAAGAAGAAGGTTCTGATACTACAAGTATAGATGAGGAACCTCCTGAAGCAGATGAAGAAAAAACAGAAGGAGAAGGAGGAGAAGATGAAGAAGGAGAAGAAGAGTCACCTCCAGAAGAAGAAGGAGAAGAAGAACCAAAAGAAGGAGAAGGAGAAGGTGAAGACAAAGAACCTCCTCCACCTAAGCCATTCCGAATTCCAAAGCCATTAAACTACAAAAATAGAAGACTTTTATATGTATCAACAACAATACCAAGTCATATACATATGTTAAATCGACAAATGGTCGTCAAGCAGGTATATTTAAATTTTGATAAAATACATATTTAGTTGTAATTAATAATTATGTATTAAATAATTAATTTAATTTAATTTAATTTTTTTAATTTTTTTAATGTATCAACAAATTGTGACTACTTAAAGAAATGGAATTGTTTGTTAAAAAAAATTATATGTGTGATTAAATTATACTAAGTGATGTATTAATAGTCAAGTTTAAATCAACTAGAAGTTGAATYATGTCAAATTGTTCAATCAACTATCAAGTTTAATGAATCWATGAATAATTATATATTATCATTATAWMTAGAATAAAATTGTGGATATTAGATGTTATATATAATACTTATTTTGGATATATTAATCTAGGGTCCAGTGACATTTAGCTTGCTTATTGAAGGATTACAAGATTTATATATTCCCAATGTTCTATATAAAGAAGGTGATATCTTATTTTGCATTTACATCTTGAATTTTTTTTAATTCATTTAAAAAAATAATAATCATTTATTTAATTAATTTCTTATTTTACTAAATAGGTGTTCATTATTTTGGAGGATGTCCACGAGTTGGAGCTTATTTTGTAGTACCAATGTCCATTGAATATATAGCAAAAAAATATCTTGCCGAAGAATTTAAAGAAAGACCACTCGAAATGTTTGACATTGTAAAACAGTACATCTCCTACTTTATATTTTTTTATAAGCATGTATATTTTCTTCTTGTTTGTTAATATGATACGATACAAATATATACTATCAGCAATTATTTTATTAAACAAAAATCCAAATAATTCTATTAATATAATAATATTAAAAAAATCAAATTTAATAACTACATCTAAAATTATTACTTTAAGATATTGTAGTAATCATGGTGTAAACATTTTCTAAACTTGATATTCATGCACGTGTTTATTGAAGAAAACAAACTATAGCACTTTTATGTTGTGACACACTTAAATCTGATAGTATGGGAAATGGAAGACCTTTTCAACWAATTGAATTGGATTTCATTCGAAATTGTGCGAATACTATGAGTATTATTTTAGATGAAAACAACAAAGAAATTGCAAAAGATCATAATACACCAAAAGTAATTCAAAAATTCAAAGATCAATTAAGAGAAATCAAACTAGCAAGAGTTGAACAAATGGAAGTCGAAAAAGAAGAGGCAGTGAAGAGGAAAAAGGCAAAARATAAACTTAAAAGACTAAAAACATTTCAAGAATTACATAGAGCCTGGGAAGAACGTCAAGCTATGAAGGCTAAAGCTAAAGCAAAATTAGAAAGGCAAAAAGAAAAAGAAAGAAAGAAAAAAGAAGACGCCGGGGAAGAAGTCTCGGTATTGCCATAGTTTTTTTTTATCAATAAATACTAAGAAATCAAATTTTTTTTACAATAGTATATTCTAAAGTCTAGCTAAAGCAAAATTAGAAAGACAAAAAATAAATAAAAAATAAAAAATAAAGGCACCTAAGAAGAAGAATTGGTGCCGCCATAAAAATTACTTTTATTTCACTTTAACAACCAAGCACATCCAAATAAATTAAAAGTAATGTAATGTAATTTTGTAATATAATAAAATATTGCTTCGTAAAATTGAAAAAGGAAGAAGAACCATAAACAAACCTTCAAACAATCTGGATATCAAATGGTTGAAAACAAATTATGCTATTTTGAATGGGCAATTTGAAAATAGAAAGTGCAACATCGTTTTGCATTGAAAATTGAATATTTTTTCCAAAAATGAGACCCAATTCAAATTTGAAGTCCTTGAATGTTATTTGCAAAGGAATTTTAAGTTGTGATGCTCAAAAGCTTTGACAAAATCATGTTGTCATTATTTATGATGTTTAATAGAATATAAATTGATTTCTATTATTTGATAATTACAGCTGCTTCAACAATGGATTTTATCATGCAAAAAGACCACAGCTGCTGGTGAAGTGTTTCTAAAGATAAAGGCCAAATATGAAGAATTGCAAAAAGTAAATATATTTTTCAATTTATAATACACACATTAGAACAATTCTTGTACTGATAAGATTATTAAAAATAAATAAATAAAATTTTGATATAAAAATTTCATTCCAGTTTTTCATAGTTTTGAGTTTCAAAATGTACATTTCTGTATTTCAAAATGTCTATTTATATATGTTTCCACAATATATTCATTTCAATGTGATTTGATTGTGTAAATTTACAAATAAAATATAAAGCATACAATATAAATATTACTACCTATGTCTCAAAATAAAATCCACAATTTTCCGACTAATTTTCCACTAGAAACTATGGATTTTTTTTAGACAGAGAGGGAGTGCAAAAAATATACATGAATCATTTGATGTACTTCTACAGGAATATGCAACATTGGAAATGGGAAAAATAATGTGCGAAGTAGAAACTCAAATATCCGATACAAAATTGAAAAAAATGGTTGACAACGAAGAAATGAGAATTGAAAAAGAAGTAGATGAAATAGAAGCAGAAGAAAAGCGTCTTGCAGATCTTGCTGCAAAAGAAGCAGCGAAAAAAGAAGAGGAAGACAAAATGTATGCTGAATATGCGGCTGAACAAGAAGCAGAAGCCGCAGCTGCAGCTTCAGGCGAAGCTGAAGCTGGTGAAGAGGGTGCATAAGAGTTCATGATGTTTTTGTGCATGATTCTTTTGTTGTTTGGCTACAACCAAAAGATGTTGGCTACTATTTGTAAAGAAATTTTTTATTTGTTCTTGACAAAATAGACAAATTTCTGTTGTATTTAAAGATTAATAGCCAAATTTTTTCCTAGGTATCATCCAATTTTGATATAGATATCACCAAGTATCACACAAGTTAGTATCACACAAGTTAGTATCACACAAGTATTGAAGAAATAATTTGCTACTTCTCCAAAATGATAGCAAAAACACTAGAAGGGATGATTTATTAAAAATAAAGAGGGCCCATGGGGTGTTTAAAGTAATCATTCAAATATGGAAAAATAACAAAGGTATATAATATTCAAATTTGATGGTAATAAATTTTTTTTTGTTGAATTGTAGTAGATAACCTCTATTATCAAAGAATGTCAAGAACTAGAATTTCAATGAGACCTTTTTATTGTGGTGAACTTCAATTGTCATTGTGGTAATTATATGGAMTCATAATTTTTTAATTTAAGGATAATTAATGAGGCTAAGAATACTTGAGAATTCAAATTCCTATTATCTATTTTTTCACAATACTAAGCCAAAAATTCTAATGAGTTTATGAAGGTGGGACTTTAGATGATTAGCCTTATCTCCTAATGTCCCAAAGTCCTTGCAAGGGCCTTGGGATTTCGGGTAGGCTTGTGTAATCTCAATTCCTTGACATGATTTTTGGAAACGTTTTTTGAAGATGGGAAATCAAATTAGATTTTTTATAAATATAGAATTTACTTTAATTGGTGACCAAGATCAAAAGTTATGCCACCCTAAGTCCAATAASCGGCTCAAGGGGTAGCCCAAAAAATATTACAAAAAATTAAATTTTTTAATTTTTAGTATTTTTTTTCAAGTATTATTATTTTCTTATATTTAAAGCTTTGATTCATTTTTATTGGACTATTGTGGTGATGAAAAATTGATGACCTCAATCTTGTTTTTTGGGTAATCTAAGCATCTTATTCAAAAAATAACTTCTGGAATTTTTTTCAAAGCAATTTTTACAATTTTTCAAAAATCATTGTTAGATAAGGTTAAGTTTGCTTGCTAGAACAATGTCACCATTGACTTTACCATGTTTCAATTCCATCTTAGAGCTACTAACAATTTAGTTTTTCTTTCAATCTTGATTCTTGAAAATACTTGTACTTAACAATTTTTGAATGAGTGAAACTTAAATGTTTTTTTGCTGAATTTATTTTCCAAGATTTTCCATATTAAATGCATTTTTCTACCATGTTGAATAGAATTATATACTATAAATAGCTATACTAATATACCTCCATGTTTCTAAAAGTGTTTGGTAAGTAACTTCTGCACACAACTACGTGGACGTAAATCAACCTTCTCTGTATAATTTTCTGGCTACAATGGCAACTAATCTTGTCTTTCATACTAGAATTACCTTTATCTAATTGATTAGTGAAGTTATGGATTTTCTTAATTGCAAAATGAAAGTGAACAAGGTTGCACTTTGAGAATCTTTTTTTGTTGCTTTCTCCTTGTCCTCACCCCCTTTTCTTTCCTAAATTTTCTCACACAAAAAAGTGTCAAATTTTTTTCCCTCTGTTTTCTCTCTTCACATGCCATGCCCCTTGTAATAACCAAAGTTCAAACTTTTGCTTCAAATTCCTAGCTTGAACACCCATCATTACTAATAAATTATTGTATTTTTGTTCAAAGGAAAATTTGGAGAGCTCTATGCCCAAAGAGGCAAAAAAGAAAAAAAGCAATTGTGAAACATGCCTTATTTTGGATGAATCATTTAAATTTCATTTGCGATTTGCACATTTCATTCATTTCTATAAATGTAAGGTAGACACTTCCCAAACTATCTCTAAGTTTTGCTCCTGGGTCATTGCAAGAAACACCTGCCATTTTTTGGACGCTTCGGCTACAATAGTCTAGTTTTTTGGGAGTACTATAAAATTAGAATTTTTTAAAAAAAAATATGAAAAATACATTTAATGTATATACCTTTAAGAAGAAAGTATCCTAAGAAGGAAAAACATAGGAAAATTTTCTAACTAGGTGAACTAGAAAAGTGCAAAATCTCATGAAAATAGGTACTTTGACATTTTAATTTGTAAAAAGTAGGAAAAGAATTTTTTTCAAAAATTAAAAATTGTCCTTTTGGGAAGAGTTGATGGTGATGAGATTTCACCAAAAAAATGGTCTTAGAACCATCACCAATTTTTTGAAATTGCGCGCAATGGGAGAATTGTTTGCACTCATGTGGAGGACATAAAATAATAAATTTTTAGATTCCTTTTGGTAGGTCTATGCTTTTCTACTATGTTGATAGACCATGAAAATTTGAGCTCCAAATCATTAAATTTAGTGACTCACAACGTAGTGAAAACCTCTAAACCTCAAAGTGTGACAAATTAGCAAAATTGGTTATTAAATGTAAATTTATTTTTTAAATTTTTTGAAGAATAAAATATGTTATTATCATCAAGTTAGGCATCTCTAATAAAAATTTCAAGTTTACTGGATTTATGCTTCAAAAGTTATTGAAGATAACAAGAGAGCAACACTGTTTGTGACAGAGAATAGGACCGGTGTTTTTTGCAAAGACTGTCCTATGTCTGATTACTATTATTACGGTACAGGTACCTATAATGGATAACTTAAGCATTTCAGTCTATAGGATGTGGGAAATTCATTGTGAAGTTGAGCTCAATGTGTGTAAACATAAGGATGAGGAAGAATGCAAAAAAAAGGATTTTTTTCCTAAATAATGAATATTTTATTCAATATAAATATGGGATTTTCATTTGGACCCATTTCAAATTCATAGACTTACCTAATATGGTTAACTTTGGCACTTCTCCCCAAGCAAGAAAGGAAGAGAGATGAGTGGTTGAGATGGTACAAACAAAGAATATTTTTCAATAAATATTGAATCCACCTATTGTCCACAATAGGTTAGCCTATAGAACCATTATGGGAGGGTTGTCCAAAATAAGTACTTCTACCTTATTAGACTAGTCAAATTTTCATATTTTCTTATTGACAAGTGAAAGGAGGTTCCAACGCACCAACTAAAGAACACAACATTGTTTKGATACTCTATGTATATAAAAGTTATAAACTTGATAGAGGCTTTGAGCTTGTTCCTTCCACATAGGGGCATATTGATTTTTGAGATGTACCCTGCGTGATGATGAATGGTAATTTTTGGTTAGTGGCTCATTAGGAGGGTCCACCTTATTAATCCCTAAAGGATCATGAGACCACTAGGTGGCTTTTACAACACTATTTTTTGCACCCTCAGTCCTTTAGGAATTAGGTCAGAACCACTAGCAATCTCGACCAGAGATTTACACCCAACATGTAGAGTGCAACCATTCCCAACCAAGGTTGGAAATAGATTTTCAACCAAAGATTGGACTATGTTTTTTTCTCCATTTCAACTTGGTTGGAATTAATAAGGTCATGACACATGTCTCAAAGTAGTGAGCAAGGAAATAAAAAGTAATGAACTGGAAAGTAGTTCTTCAATGATCAAAATTGCTAGCAGAATTGGAAGAGTCTATACATTGGGTATGGGTCCAAACCATCTTTTGGATTCCAAAACTCGTAGTAATTTCAACTCAAGGTGAAAATTACCCAAAAAAAATTCAATTCCCTTGATTTCTATTTTTCTACATGGCATAAAATTTACATTGCTTTATACTTCTACTGAATATGTATGGAATCGCTTAAGTGGATGAATATGGATGGTTTTGCCTTACATTAAATAGAGAAATAAGATTGCCTTTACAATTAGGTTGCCATACCTCAAGAAAGTTACCGACTTCACAAGCCATCAAAGTCAACAAATATTTCTACAAATACCTCCATTTGTACACATGGAGGTTCATGAGTTCCAATTACATCAATAACTAATTTAAGAGTAGTGCATTCTTGTACTGTAACAATAAATATTTACATAATGCGAATTGTGAAATGTCAAGAAATCAGTAAGAAACAACCTAAATATCACTACACTAATGATGGTGAATAGTGTTACCTACACTAATTGATTTAAAACAGCCATAAGTTTTTACTCTTAATGAATATTTTTACCAACTATAGGTATGGAGTTTTCCCAGCTATAGTATTGTTAGGATCCATGCATTCGGTAAAAAAATTCATGAAGAGTAAAAACTCATAGCATTTCAAAAATAGTTAGTATCGGTAACACTATTTACCATCATTAGTGTACCGTACATGCAAGTCCAATATAGCACATGGGTGACTAAGCATTTAAATTTTAGAATTCAGCCAACAATACAGCATTCAAGCAACTAAATTTAGATTTCTTGGCTTTAGGCACTTTGCACTCCCTAATTTTTGGACACTCCTAATTTTCAATTGATTCTTTCTCTTCATGAATAAGTGTGTTCTTTTCTCGAAATTTTCTCAAGAATAATTTTTGGACATCCAAAATCAACAACAATGACATCTTTGGAGATTTTCAGAAATGGTTACAAGTTCAATTTTTAAAATTTTAGACATCTTCCAAATTTTCCCTAATTATTTACAAAACTGACCTACATGTAGAGTATTCATTGTACATTTTATAGTGTATAGTGAAATTAGGTTGCCTTTACAATTAAGTTGCCTAACCCCAAGAAAGTTACTCTACAAGCCATCAAAGTTCAACAAATATTTCTACAAATACTTTCATATGTACACATGGGAGGTTCATAAGTCCCAATTAAATTAATAACTAATTCAAAAGTAGTGCAGTCTAGTACAATAACAATAAATATTTAAATAGTGTGGAATGTCAAGCAATTAGTGAGGGACAACTATTTAGTGTACATTGAATAGGGGTATTAAGGGAACCCATACTAAATAATTGACATTTCAACCTATATAAATATCTACATTTTTTGTACATCAATAGTGATTGAAGTGTCCAAGGGTTGTACATCATGTTTCAAACATCTACAATTTTCCTCATTAACCCTTAACCCTTGAACGACGCAGAGGAAGTTTATTGTCCTTTGGATGACAAAACTCTCATCTGGTGAGTGTATACTTGCCAATTTTCATCCGTTATTTTTGTGAAAGTGACCGCACATATGTCAATCATCATGGGAAGTCAAATTTAGTGTCTTTAATTACTTCCATATTTTTAGGTAGCCCTAATTCTATGAAGATAGTAAAGATTTTCACATGAAAGTGTTTTGTGCCATGGTACCCTTCTCGCAGTTTTTGAATGGGTAGCATCAAATATTGGTTTGTGCAATTTTTCCAAAGCTAAACATGTGCGTGAATAGTGTTTTTTCCCTTGGTCAAGCACCACATATTGCTCTCCGCCTTTTCCCGCGGTGATAGGTCCGTCCTTTAAGGGTTAAAGGATGACAAGGACGTTTTGGGTCCTTTGGATAACAGAAATCAACTACAATGGATGCAGAGGAGGTATTTTTCATCCGTTTTTTGGGTAAATGTGAAAGTAGAGATGTGCTTTGACATGAGAAGCAAGAAATAGGGTCATTGAATGTATTGCCATTTTTAGGTGTTGCAAGTTGTAACTCAAAGCCACGGAAATTCATGCCCACACTGACAAGTCCCTGCATGCCTATCATCAAATTTTTAGGTGTTGTAGCAAATTTTTAGATGTTGTTGTCATATTTAGATGCTACATGGTTTAACTTCCCACCGTCTAACACTTGGCGGTCGAGAGTCCACAGCCTGCCTTTTTTCTGCGGTAATAGGTTTGTCCTTTAAGGGTTAAGTCCCCTTAGTTGTTAATTTGGTCCCCTTAATACCCATATTCAGTGTAGAAGTAAACAACTGCATCATCAGCAAAGATCGCTTTCCCTGTAATGCCCCAAATCAATGAAAAAAAAAAAAAACATCCCTGCCTGGCGCCCCAGTCCCTCTGAAAACCACTGTAAATCTGAAATTTTATCACAACTATTCAGCAATCTTTCTAGCAACTTGAGCTTGTTGTGAAAATCGCATACGAGACCACTGACTTGCACCTTCCGTTAACTCGAAATTGACTTCAAAATGTCTACATTTATGCACAACATAGCTGACAGGTTCACTGCAATGTTCACTCTGACAGGACCAGGCAACCTCACCAAGGAACAAGAGTCACAGATCTGATCTAGCAACAAGGCCGAGCATGAAGAACACTACGTGGAATCCCTGATATGCAAAAACCATGAGCCAAACTCGTGTCACGAAAGAACATTCCAATCCCGGCCTCGTGGCCCGCTTCTCAACCTGAGATTCCATAATGTTCAAAATGCGGAATCTCAAGCATGGCATCCCCAGCCCCAGATGCCGACCCTCCCCAACCCAAAAGAGCCTGCTTTCCAAGCTCCTCATCTTCTTCATGACTCTCGCCCTTTTCACAATTGCAGTCCGCCTGGTATCTCCCTCAACACCGAAGCAATCAAGTCATTCCCCTGACGAAGATCCGATCAACCGTTACGACCATGCTGCCCCTGAAGTTCAGCGTCTACAGCACCCGAATCCCACAACTCTCCCCGTCCCTTCCTCCGTCCCTGCGCTTCTTCGCAAACTGAAAGCCAAGACGTTGATTGCGAGTAAAGGGAACAGAACCCAAATCCTGTTTACAGAAGCGAGGCGATCCGCCTGGCGAGCTTCCCACTCGTGTCGAAGCCGACTGGAGATTCGGGATCTGTACTCGCTGAGAAAAGTGACGAAAGATGTGCGGGAGAATGTGGAGTGGGGAAGAGTTTATGAGGCGTATGAGGAGCTTCACAGGACGTGTGTAATGCAGATGGGGAATGTAACGGAGTTTTTCTTGGGGAAGAAGAAGATTGAGGGGTGTCAGTTTGTGGTGGCGGGGGTAGAGCCAGGGGCGGGGTTGGGGAATAAGGTATTGTCGGTTGTGTCGGCGATGGTGTATGCGGTGGTGACGCAGAGGGTGCTGCTGGTGCCGGCGATGACGGCGGTGCCGGGAGTATTTTGTGAGCCGTTTGAAGGSTCTTCCTGGGAAATCGATCCTGATGGGGTAAAGACTCTAAACATCTTTGAATTTCAATGGTTTGGTCAAGAGCATTGMGTCCTGTCCAAGSGTTCCAGACAATGAAWCCACTAACTAACACTGATMYAAGCCATCAAATCCAAATTGAAGATGAGGAGATCAAGATGYGGGGGTCTTACAGTTGAGAATTGGGAGGCCTCCTSATCTGAAGCACCTCGAGATAGAGCCTCTCAAGATAGGCCTCGAAATGTCAAATTGCACTTCCTAAATGCTTCCATTGCAGAGCYCAAGTTTCAAGCATAGTTTCATGCATGGGATCCTAATAGTTTTTGACATTTTCTACAGGTATGGTCGGAAGGCAAGAGGCGCGGCGATTTATGGATATCGATGGAAGAGATGTATCGGAGAGTCGACACCCGAGGMTCAAACGGCAACGGCACTTCCCCCGCCATGGTATCCCCGATTTACGCAACCCAAACGACAGAGCGTTGGGATTTCCAGCCGCAGCCTCGCTTCTTCTGCGACACGGAGCAAGCGCAATACACCCAAGTCGACTGGATCGGCTTCCGCAACAACTTATACTACATTCCGAAGCTCTTCGCGGTTCCCACCTTCCGACCCTTACTGGAGTCCCTCTTCCCGGACCACAACGTGCTCACCAACGTCCTCCGCTCGCTCATGCTCCCCTGCGACGCCGTCTGGGGCCGCGTGAAGCAAGTGCACGACGCGCACTTCCGTCACGCCGATCGCCGCGTGGGCGTGCAATTGCGATACTTCCAAGGTCAGGAGGATTTCATCGCAACGCATGAGGACAAGGAGGAGCATGTGAAGCAATGTCTGGTGCAGAATCGCTTCCTCCCAAACCCTAATGGCTCCCCTGATGTATCCTCCCGGCCTGTCGCGATCTCCCCGTTGCAGCCCWTGAACGTGACCACCGTGCTGGTGACTTCTCTCTACCAAGGCTTGTCGGATCGCCTCACGAAAGACTTTGTGCGAACTTCACTGGAATCAGGTGACGCGGTTGGAATTGTGCAGCTCACACACGAAGGCGACCAGTACTTCGGCGTGGAAGTCGACAGGCAAGCGTTGGTGGAAATCTTAAGCTTGAGCCTGACTGATCACTTGATTCTCACGCCACTGTCGACGTTCGGCGCGCTCGCGCAAGGCTACGGAAGCTTGACGCCCTGGTACATTGATCAGCGCAGAGACACGGACACCCCGTGTGTGCGCGCGCTCTCGTTGGAGCCTTGTTACCAAATCCCTGCTTCGACWCAATTCCTCTGCCCGCATGATGTTGATGTGAACGGCAAATTCATGGCTGAGGAGGTGGGATACATCTCCGATTGCCATCTTGTGGAGGATCCGCTCTTCAAAGTCAATAGCGCGGGGCTCGGGATCCAGCTCCTCATCGAAGCGCGCAGGGAAACATAGGATTAGGGTTAGGGTTTAGGGTTTAAGGCCATTTGGAACCCCAAGTTCTTGTTGAACTTACAGACCAAAAGAGGAGGAAACAATAGTTCTTTCTAGTTTTTTTGCAGCATAGATGGAAACCCAAAATTTAGATTGGAGAGATCGGCAAACTGGAAGAATTGAGAGCTTACACGTGTTTATAGGTCAATTGGTAGAGAAATTCCTGTACTATAAGAGTGAATAAGACTCAAAGATTAGTGAGGAGGCTCTTTCTTAATTCGCATACCTGCTGTGTGAGGGATAGCATCCACATGATATCCTTCTTTGTAGAGTGTCAATTTTGTATCGCTAATTGGAGGTCTCTACTTTGCTACCAATGCTTGGTTGGTTGCTCTTGGAGTGACCTTTTAACCCATAAATGATGCCAAGGCCATTTTTTGTTCGATGAATAAGAGAGCATCTTTCTCTATAGGACAAGTGCAATTATTCATCTTTAGAATTAAGGGTGAAAAGGAAAGATCTTCTACAGTAGTATGACTTCCAATATATGCTTTTGGATTTTCTAAAACCAATGATTTTGAAAATATTAAAATTGATGATTTCCACGACCACCAGTCTGTCATTTAAGGATTAAGAGCTGATAGCATTTGGAGGAAGGTGACCTCCTTGAAACAATTTTCAATAAATGTTTTTAGGAAGAAAAATGGAATTGGCATCTAATCCAAGGCATTTCATATTTTTCACACCTTCATGGAATTATTTATGGATTTTTGAAGTTGAATCGTAGGGATCACTAAACGTGACCTTCTCCTTAAATGTAAACTATTAATACATTGAAGGAAACAAAATGTATCTTTGTATTTGTGATTGCTTTTAGCTTCTAGAGCATCCTACTTTATTTTTCCATATCACACCTAGGGGATTAGTATTTGGTTTCCATTTACTAAATGCATTAAAGAACTGTGCTATCCAAGGCTAATTCAATTCTTTCACTTTTGGAAGAAGCCCTCGATGCAACCATTGTTGTAGGTAAATATTGTTAAATTCTCTACAAATATTTTGGTTTAGCCATAAGCACATGGAGATATTGGAAAAAAAAATTGTGTATTTTGATTTGTAACTTGTTTGGCATACATTTAGTACAGTTCAGAGAGTCCAAAAGGATTGTCCTTCCAAAGATGCAAAAGTACAAATCTGTCAACCCTTTATTTATTGTTTCTTTCCCTTTAATGAGAAAAAAAGAATATGGGAGTCATCGGATAAACTCGTTGAGACCGAAGAAAAGGGTTTCCAACAAGCAAGATGCTGCCTGCAGTGAACTTCAAAAAAAGGTGGGAACTATACAAATCCTAAGAGAAGAGATTGATATGAAATCTTTCAAATGGTGGTGTCATAAAACACCATTTGGATGTATGTGTACACTCTTGGTCTGAAAAATCACTCCGGGGAACCGGCCTTCCCAGCCTTTCCGCCCGTGACGCCAGTTTTCTTCGGCAGAAGGACAGTGTGAATATTGGGCAGCACTCCACCGTTTGCGATCGTCACCTGTCCAAGTAACCTGCTCAGTTCCTCATCATTCCTCACCGCAAGCTGAATATGGCGAGGCACAATTCTTGTCTTCTTATTGTCACGAGATGCGTTTCCGGCCAACTCAAGCACCTGCAAAAACAGCAAGCCTTCAGTTAGACCCCACTTCCATCGCCGAGACGACTCAGAAAACCAAAAAATAAAAGCCTTCAATCACCCTGAGATTGCTTCTTTCGCAAGAAAAYGAAAGGGCACCTAACCCTAAAAGATACTGCGACAATATCACCGGCGCAATCCCAAAATCAGACACATGCCGCCCAAACCCTGGTAAAAGCAGCRGAACATACCTCAGCAGCCAAGTACTCCAACACCGCCGCGAGGTACACAGGAGCGCCAGCGCCAACCCTGGTCGCGTACTTCCCTGCCTTCAAAAAACGAGCAATTCGGCCCACAGGAAACTGAAGACCTGCCTTGCTAGACCGCGACACGGTCTTCTTGCCGGAGCTCTTTCCTCTTCCTGACATGGTGATCGAAACTCGAACAGGTAACCAACTGGTTGAAAGCAAATGCAACGAGAACGCGAGAAGGAAAGAGAGCGCGACAGAAATTCTAGAGTGAGGGTGTGGATTGTGAGGGAGATGAAACCGAGCTTTATATACTACCTCCTCTGAGACCGGCCAATAGGAAGCAATCACGCGGATCGACCAGGGGCGCATCTGGGTCGTTGGTTTATCGGGATGAAGCATCCGACGGTGGTGTTTGATTTTGAGCTGTCCCTCCTCTCGAGACCTGTTCGCGGGAAGCTGAGGTTTAAAATGCGGGAAGAACCCGCACCCTCGAAACTTCGTGGACGACTTTGGCGGGAATTCAGTGTTCGAAATTCAAAGGCCTTTTGTAGTCTTCACATTTACTGGTGTGCCCTGTGCTGTTGCCACAGGTAAAATCAAAGCAAATGTAATTTTCTGAATTTTTGGATTCTTAAAAACTTTGAAATTCAATAACTTGCAGCCCGTAGGTCAGAACACCATGAAACAAAGCCCATGCACCTCTCATCGCCGAGAGCTTTCCAATGATACCAAGCATGCATCCGGGGGACGCATGGTCCGGGAGATCTCAACGTAACAAACAAAACAAACAAACAGCCTGATTTAAAGAATAGATGCATTATGGTCTAAAATCAAAATAAATTCTATCTCTTTCAATTTTTAAAAAGATAGAAAGAATAAGTTTCCTAGAGAAATCGTATTTTTAAAGGGTAGAAAACATTGTGCAAAGTAGAAGAATTGCTAGGGAGTCCACATGGTAATTTGGTACAAAAAGCTTTTACTTGAAAAATAACCAAAAATATACACAATGTCTACAATTATTACATGTACATTGATTTCAAATTTCATAGAAAACGGACATACAATGCAAAAGTCATGAGCAAAATACCACTTGTCCTAGGCCAAGGGGATGAAAACAAAACAAGTGTTTCATGCAATCACCGTGATATGTGCTAATATGATGTTTTCTATTCAATATGTGGATGCATGTTGAAATTTGGAGCACTATTGTAACCTTTTATATCACCACTTTGACACTTCATAAATCATGAAAAAAAAACTTGCATCATTATTGAAGAATAGACAAAAATCAACATGAGATGATTGAAAACCTTGTTTGAAAATTGTAAAGAATTGAGTGACTACATGGGTCAAATCAATCAAGAATAAGCTAAAAATTCTTTGTTTGATAAATAGTCTTCATTTTGGATGGATTGCCGTCTATTTTTTGTGTCTCAACATGAACTAAACCGAGTACAATAATTATGAAGAATATAATGGAAAAGGCACTTATGGCCTCTTTTGAGCCCATTGGATGAGAGATTGTTGTTTTGATATCAACAATGGGCTCAAAAGAAGCAATTTGAAGAGAAAAAAACAAACACATTGTGTTGAAGTAATTTCATCCTCTTTTTTTTTGTATTTTTCAAGGAGTCTCCCTTGCAATCAATATGGAATATGCAATCTATATCAACATCGGTATTTTGCATCCATATTCTACATTTTGTAGTATAGAATATCCCATAACCCAAATTTCTATACATATTGTGAAGTAGTTGTATCCCATAACCCATAACCCGTATCTATATCCGGATCTGTGAAGTAGATGTATCCCGTATCCTATGTCCATATCCATTAGGGACAACCAAGATTGCTTAAATTGGACTGCTCATGATTTTTTTGTAGCATGTGCACGTGTAAAGGTCAATTTTATGAGTCAACAAAGGTGTCGCCTTTTTTGGCTCTTTATCATTGTAAGTGATTAGGTGGGTCACATGAATGAAAATTGGGCTGTAGAATATGCTTCATCAAAGTAAAACGTGAAGTAGATGTATCCCATATCTTATATCCATACCCACTAGGATCAACCAGGACTAGATTGGACTGCTTATGATTTTTTGTAGCGTGTGTGCGTGTGTGAAGGTCAGTTTTATGAGGCAACAAAGGTGTTGCCTGTTTTGGCTCTTTATCATTGTCAGGGATTAGGTAGGTCACATGGATGAAAATTGAGCTGCAGAATATGCTTCATCAAAGTAAAAGTCTTCATGTTCACAAGATTATCTGGTCGTCATGTCTTAATATGAAGTATTTCAAAACCTTGTACAAATATCTTAAAATATTGGGTGATTAACCCCTAAAGTCCCATTGTCCCATCGGGGGACAAATTGGATTTTGGGCAGGTTCTTGTGACCTTGTTTTTTTATGAAACTTTTTGAAAAATTTCTCACAAGATAGAAAAATTGATTAGCTTTGTGGGAATATAATTTTTTATTTCAATTGGTGCCCAGGAGCAAAAGTTATACCACAAAAACCCTAGAACTGAACTCGGCGGGCAGCAGAAAAAAATTTGCAAAAATTCAAAATTTAATTTAAAATTTTTTTTCCCTAAAATGATATATTTTTTTCTACATGTGAAGCTTTGATTCATTCTATTTGGACTAGTAATGAGAAAGTTATGGACAATCTTGTTTTTCGGGCAATCTAAGCATCTTCTTGAAAAAAAAACTTATAGGATTCATTTTTGAATGGACTTTTCACAAATTTTCAAAAAAAACTGTTGGACAAGGTGAAGTTTACTTTAATGGAAAATTATAACATATGATTTGATCAATCATTTTGATTTATAACTTAAAAATGAATGTTTATACTCTTATGAACACTAATTTGGATTGATAAAGGTGCATAAATTTTTTTGTAAGTTTGACTTGGTGAATAATCTTCTACAATGCATTATATATTTCTTTTAGATGCAAACATTTCAAGGATTGTATCCTAGGGTTTATGAAAATTTAGCCATATTTGGACATTAATTTAATTTAATTACAAACATCACCTAGTGATGTTTGAAATTAGAATGTGATATTTTTGTTATTTAATTTTTAATATAATTTGGACATTTTGTCTTTTCTTTGCTCATAGGTGACTGAGAGTTTTCATTCAAAACTCATTATTATTTTTATTTTATTGTGCATTTCAAGTTTTCATATTTTTCAAGCTACAAATTTATGGGTTGGTTATATAATTGGTACACAAATCCAAGTCCAATAAAATTGGAATTCTATAAATTCATACCATAAAAAATAATCATTGAATAATTACCATACTGCAATGCTTTCATAGACACATAATATTACTAATGAATGCATGTAGGGGGGCTTTGGTAAAGATTGTAGAGATAGTTGTAGTTGGTGAATCTATTTTTTATTCAAGGCTAAAATAAAGTTTGATGCAAAATAATCAACCTCTAAAAATTGATCTTAGAGAATCAATTTGACTTTCACTATAACATTATGTACTTTGATTGTACAAAAAGTGATAGCTTTTATAGATGTATTTTAGAATTGAAGTCAAAAGACCTTTGTTTTTTTTTATATATGACATATGAAATAATTTCAAAAGTTTAGTGCTTGGTTTAGTGCTAATTAAATGGCACTACTATTGCTATAAATGAAACATATTATTAATAATGAAAGCTTGCTCCTTTTTCTTTGCATTGACCTAGCTATACACATAATTGCATACAATAGACTAATTGATATGAACTTTTGAATTTTTGTTTTGAATTTGCATAAATTACACTACCACACCCATGTGATAAATGCATTTATTATGAAACATGTTATTATTACACTTCAAAATATAGGTCATTGTAGGAATTATAAACAAGTTGTAATGTTGCAAGAACAAAAACAATATAAACATATAGCTTATAAGAAAACTGACACTAATAGTTGAATTTTGGTGTTTAAACTCAAAAGACTTGACTTTTTCAAACAAGTATTCAATTAGTTTCAATGTACTTTTCATGACATTATGTTCAATCAAATTTTGTAAATATACATAGTTCTTAACATATAGAAACTTCAAATTGTGTTAATTTTGTGGTTTTATATATAAAACTACAATTAACTCCTAAAGGACTATCATGCATTTTTTTGGCTACATAGAAATTTTGGACATGTACGTGTGACTATAGATTTTCATATTTTTGGCCCAACTTTTAACAAAAAGTGGAGACGAGGAATATCTTTCATATGCATTAAATTTCATGACATTTGGAAATATGAGTCAAGAGTTATGGCGTAGTATGTTACTTTTTTGTAAATGGGCAGTGCAGGGAGATTAGTAAAAAAGGGTCATTGCAAGAAACACCAAGCGTTTTGTATACATTTTTGCAACACACTATCTTGTGATTTGCTCTAACTTTTGAATAAAGAATCCAATGCAAAAAACAATTTTTTTTTCTTCTAGATATTGTGATTGTAATTGTATTTGGCCTTATTTTTTAAAATAAAAAAAAATATATATTTAATAGTCAATTTTGTTAATTTGTCATACTTTGGGATTTTGAATACAAAAAAGCTTTTTAAACTAATGATTTTTGGCTGAAATTTCTATGGTATAATCCTATAGTAGGCGTGCATGTTCCCACTAAAGGGCGTCTAAAAATACACTATTCTATGTCCTCCATGTTTGTGCAAATGGGCCTCCCTTGCACATGCACTTGTAAACAACAAAAATACTATGACCTTGTTTTTTTGGTCAAATCTCATCACCATCAAGTCCTCATAAATGAAAAAATTTAAGCTTTTTTAGTTTCACTACTATTAATTTATTGTAAATTAAAACCTTAAGTAGGAACATGTACACCTACTATAGAAATATACCACAGAAATTTCAGCCAAAAATCATTAGTTTAAACAACTTTTTTGTATTCAAAACCTTGAATCCCAAAATGTGACAAATTAACAAAATTGAATTTAAAAAATAAAATGGTTGTTTTTAAATTTGAAAAATACAGGATACAATTACAATTACAACATCTAGAAAATAACTATTTGTTTTTTGCATTGGATTCATTATTCAAAAGTTATAGCAAAGGACAAGAGAGACATTCATTGTGACAGAGAAAAGGGACGGTATTTCTTACAATGACCCAAAATTCTTTTTTCATAAACAAAAATTTGAAATTGACTTTCTAGAATTATATGTGTATACATGGAAAGCTTAGAATCATTCCATTTTGATCAATGAGTCAAATTATGAGGATTTTTTGTTTGTGGGCAATTATGGATTGTCTATTGTAAAATAAACTTTGAAGCCCTTTATCTTACTCAATTTTCATTATTTTTGGAAAAAAGTAAAATCATAGGATGTATATTGTTTATTACAACATTCCAACCATTGAGATTGGCATTCTTCAATTCCATAGTTAAATTCTTAACAATTTAGTATTTTGAATAGTTCTCTACTATTGTCTATTTACTTATTTTTTCATATATGTTGTTCAATTCCAAATGATGTGATGGTTACATATGTCAAAAAAGTTTTTTATTTAAATTTGATACTTGTACTAAAAATGGCAGTTTTGAAGCATTTTCGGTGAAAACATAGTCATGGAACTTTAGCAGTTAAACTATTTTGATTCTACATGTACATGATTTTGATAAATTATATACTTAATAAATTACATTTCATAGAATTCCAAATAAAACAAAACAATCTTGAATCTAAGATGTTTTAAACAAACTCTAATTGCCTTGATTCACATATTTGCTTCTAATGAACATTACAGCATGTAAATTGCAACTTCATTTGCAATAACACTCATATGAAACTAATGTATTTAAAGTTACATGTTGCATATCCTAAAAATYCGTAGATCGTGAATATTGATTCTCAAAAACATTATGATGTTTTGATTGTTGGTTGGTTGTACAAAAAATGGCCAATTTGAAGGGGTTTTTTTTCTTAAAAATGAGGTGATAAAATTTAAAGGCTTAATACCATACTTCCTTTTTTCACACATTAMTTTTACACCAACAACATATAATGTCTCTTAAAATGTATTTTGCACTTGCAAAACTTGCTTTGACAAATTGAGAAATTAGATTTTTTTCAACAAATATAAAATATGTTRAGGTACAAGTAAGAGACTTGTATGAAATGTTTTTTTAAAATTTTATAAAAAAATTTAGACAATTTAATCATACGTATTGATAAAAAAAAATTGTTAACTCAAGTATAAATTCTTCAAGATTCTTTACCCCCTAAAGGACCATGACTATTTCTTGGCAAGAAGTCACTGAAAACTACCATTCCCAAAGAATTGACAAAAAAGGTAAAAAAAAGTAGTTTTTTCCAAGGATTCAAATGTGGGATTTTGTCTTAGATTGAGAGAGGTGTGTGTGGAAAAAAAAATAGCCAATTTCAAGTAAAGAGGAGTGAGATATTGACATATAAACTTGTGGAAAAARTTTCATGCYSAGAATTTATACTTCTMTTTGACAACTCSTAGAATGAAAAACTTGCTCTACCAAAATTTGAGGTTTAATWTGTTTATGTAATAGATCATGTTAGAATGAGTGGGAGAATTTTCAGATCGATTGGAAGGGTAGAACATATAGGAAAAAATCTTGAAATCCAAACAGCTTGARAAATTGGCATGTACATTAAGTAAAATTGCTTGAATTTTGAGTATTTCAAAAGTATGAATTTCAATAATCTGAACGCTCAAAAGTAGGAGTTGTGTTTCTTTTACACCGTGAAAGAAAAAAATTTTACAAAAAATATATATTTACAAATTCCAAGAAAAAAGTGAGTTCATTTTTGTGGAGGAGGGGCTAAAGATGGGAGGGGGGTGCCTCTCAATTCCGGACACTCTGTCCATCTCCCCACTCCCCATGAACTCTTTATCATTCCCTGTGCTCAACTTGAGGTCGCCTAGCCACCTGTTTCCAGGGTATCTGTTGCCCAGGTATCTGTTTCCCGGGTATCAGCATGGCCGCGATTGAGCACCCCCAAAACTGCCCTTCTTAATTGCTCGCTTCAACTGCCCCAAGTCAGGCAACGCCAATCCAGTGGCTACAACCCTTGCCCAAGCTGCCCCCTCTCCCACAGTTTCAACAAAATCTCCCATAACTTTTTGGTAGGATCTCCAATTGGCAAATAAATTATATCATGATGTAGCTCTCTCAATTCTTAACCTTCAATATAATTTCTAGAAAATCTTATGGACTAAAACAACCATAGGTATATGCCTGAAAATCAATGTGTCCCCCAAGGGGACAATGGTCCTTTAGGGGTTAATAAGGGCTATGAAAATATTTTTCAGAATTTTATGGTAAATTTTTTTTATGAATTCTAAAATTATATTCAATAAATAATTGACTGAAATATGACCAAATGTGAAGGTTTGATTCAACACTTAATTGTGCTGAATATGAATTTCCACATCAAATTCTCAAGGATCCACATCACCTCACAACATTCACAAAATGACACATGACACTTTTTAATACAAAAATGACTTAATTTATGCCAAATCTGACCTCATAGGGTACTTGTGTTTTTTATATTTCACTCCAGAAATCTCCAAACAAATCATGAAAAATAATAAACCACAGACCGCTTCCCTTGTTAAGACTCAATCGTCAATAGTTGCAACAACAGTTGTAAGAAGTTTCAAATCACTTAGCACCATTTAAAATTATCTAAGCCACTTTTAAAACTCGGGGTGTGCAGACAATGGCGTGTTCACTGCAAGTCCTACGTACCATTGAATATGTCCATCAGCTCTAGTGAAAATATAACCTTTGACTAAAGCATGAAGGATGATACAAACGTTAACTGGAATATTTAGGCTGAATTCTGGGTAACTTCATTTGTACGTAAAATTGAAAATGTTTGGTATCCCCACATTAGTAGCTCAGAAACCTACTTGTACATACTACCGCCTACTTCTACCTCCCCCTGAACCCCCGGTTCTTTGAGCGGGTGCAGCAATAGCAGGTCCTGCTTGACCAGGTGGTGCATCCTCAGGCATGGCAGCAATTTGACTGAGGGCATTGATTGCAATAAATGCAAAGGGAACAATGTACATCCACTGCACACATGAATCCAACATCAAAAGGTTTCAAAATACAGGCAACCAACCCTAAGCATGGCAAGAGAGATCACCTTGGATCTACAGATCTGTGCTTAACARGAACGCAACACTTTCGCATCGAAGAGGTAAACAGAGCTRACACTGCTAAAATGTACGAGCAATGTTCGGCATCAGGAAGGTTGTAGAAAGCATGATTACGAGTGAATAAACAGTCATAAATGTGAATTCAAGTACTACAAATACTGACAGAAGAAAACTTACATATTTCTGCCAGAAAGTCTTCTCCACGACCACCTTCATDCCTTCCTCACCCTCAACGAGCTTTTCACCTACTCGCAGTGGGACTGCCTCTTCGAAGTTAAACCTGGATCCWAGCCTGAAACSACGRAGAATTTTAWTARTCGTCACTAGATTTACCCAAAATCATGTAAAATGCAATCATTCCCTCACAATCTTTCTAATACCCCATAAAATTTAACGGTAAATATGAGCAGCAGAAAAGCACTGAATAGAACACATAGAAAACCTTGGAGCTTGTTCGTTGCCCTTCGCAACGATCAGTGATTCAAACGTCCAGTCTGTCGGCTGCCAGGCCCAAAACAAAATGTCAAACCTCTACTTGAAATTACAGCATTTGATGTATGAGGGCAGATTACAGCCGAAGGTCGTCAAAATTCTCCTTAAAAATGAAGTAGCTTACAATAATCTGAGGACGAGGGAAACTGCAATCGCCAATTGGAGAGTAGCCAACACCAATCAGGTTGCCTTGATCCTGTAAAGAACCAATTRAATCATCAATACTACGGTCAAATACGCAACTAATTACGTGACTACTTTCTCCCGCCTCTACACACAAACGTGAGAATTCAAGTCCCAAGAGGAGGAAACTAGTAAGAGAACTATCCATGAACGATACAGTCGATAATGCTTACAACATAAAGGCTAAGGAACAAAAGAAACTTACAATGAATAGGTCAAACCGCTCCTTCAAATTTGCAGCAGCCAAACACCGCTGCAGTGATATAAGRCTGGAAACATTAGAAAGGCGTTCTAGCCAATTGTAAACAATTGATCTAATTTAAAYAGGCGTGTTTGGGAGTGACACTAGGCAAGTTCAGTACCGGTATATATTCACCACAGGAGTTATTCAGGACGATTATTCATTTTCATCTCAAATTAGAGAGGTTGATGTATACTTACAGCCTTGACTGACGCCGATACTTGCTTTTTCGTGGGCTCGATCATATTTGCGGGCATCCGAACAGTATAAAACCCATCATTTTTCACCAACTCCTGAGCATATTAATCAACACCCAGTCACTATTATGGCAAAACCTTGACCCTTGACTACTACTTAACTATGACAAAATCGTCTACCAGCATCCTAATCAATGCTTGAAATATAAAAAGAATGTCTACTATGAAGTGACACCGATAACTAATAACTCTCTGTTTCTCCTTTTTTTTATTCGAGTATCAAAAGATGCAATAGYTTTAGAAATCACCTCAAATGCCTGCTTCTCTGCTTTAGACATCGGATTTCTTGAGAGGCGCAACTTGGTAATGACCTGGAAAGGACAACGACAAATAAACGATCAGATAAAACAGAAATCCATGGTTGATGTTCAGGTCTCTAGAACGTCACTGCTTCTCCTGGCGTGATTCGGAACATCTCGCCATATCCAGCACGTCAAAGGAATGCGATTACAAACTAAAAGGTTTTTTTAAACCAATCGGTCTCTGGTCCTAATACCAAACAAGCTAGTCTTCCGAGGCAAATACGAGCATCGGGCGGACCTTATGAAACCCTAAATCTCACAATGCAAAAATCTCCACGTATYCCCTATTACTTAGGGTTTTCCCATGCGTGCTTTGCACAAATGCAATCGTCTACCTGCTTCTTTTCCAGCGAGACACTCTCACTCGGACCTAATTTCACCAACTCACGAGCCGATCACGTAAAAAGTGGCACAATATCAAAGAGATTCTAGTACAAATTACAATCGTTCCCTGCACACGCAACTCTGGTCGCGATACCAAACGAACTCGTCTTCCAAGGCAAAATTGAGAATCAGGACGAACCTAAATCTGACAGCGTCTAAATCTCAGGCGTTTTCCCTATCATTTAGGGCTTCCCATTCCGCTTCGAACAGGTGAAATCATCCAACACAGCGTTCCCTAACAGGTTGTGCAATAGAGCACCTCCAGCCAACTACTCACTCGGAAAATGGTTTCAACCGAGAATCGGAACGAACTTCACGAAACCCTAAATCCCACACGCCAAAATCTCCAAAGCGTTTTCCCAAATTCCTTGGGGCTTCCCATTCAAATGCAATCATCCAAAACAGCGCTTCAAGTTCTTACTTTCCCGGCAGGCAGTGCAACAGAGCATCTCTAGGGATACATTCACTTGGAAAAAATGATTTTTCGAGCAGATCACGAAAATGATCTCGGACCTCACGGAACCCTAAACCTCACAACGCCTCCACCTCCACCTCTTCCGCCATTACTTAGCGATTCCCATACAGATGCAACCATMCAACACAGCGCTCCACCTACGTATATTCCCAGCAGGCTGAGCAACCCGAGAAATCTCCATGGAGACACTTCTTCAACATAATTTCACGACAGTATCACGAAACTACTGACACAAAGAGAAGACACTATACCTGTCTCTCCTGAGCCGAGTCGTGAGCCGATGTCCTGAGAATACCCGAGAACGTCCCAATCTGTTCAAATTTTCCATTATCGCCCAGCGAATGCTCCAGCACAAACGAAATCTTTCTAGCTCCGGCAGCGGCACCAGCAGCAGAAGGAGTTCGAGATGGCTTCTTTATTATGCTCTCTGCGTACTCGGGCTCCACCTTGTTCTTGTCCGCGACCTTGGTCTTGATAATCGGGGGCACCTCGCCTACGAGGCCCCATTCGTCGGCGTCTTCGGGAAGCTCGTCCGATTGGAAGGAGAAAACGCCAGAAGTGGCGATCACGGACAGTAACAGCAGAGAGAAGAGGAGACGATTCATGATGGGGGCGAGAGCGGTTGGATGGTTTTTTGGCTATGGTGGTTCCATTCACCAGGAGCGCTGCAAAATCGTTGAGCACCACGGAGGAGTATAAAACACAGGGCAGGTCGCGGAGTCTTCGGAGCTGGTGGACGAACGGACTGTGGACGGAGAGAGGACGGAGCGCGGACGGGGATGGTCGACGCATTCTCCTTCAGTTCAAAGCTGGATTTGCCAATATGAGGTCATAGCTTTTAAAAACACAAAAATTCCAAAAAATCACCCTGGCAAGAGAACCTCATTTCAAATCCATTTTATCAAATTCTACTCCAGAATGATAATAAATTTTTTTGTTATTGAACTTTGAAGTAAATTTGAAATTTTCCTTTCAAAATTTATAAAAAAAATTTGGTGACAATAGAGTTATTCGTAAAGTGCCCCCCCAGTTTGGAGGGGACTTTTTCACAAATTTTCTCCGACGGAGTAAAAATGCAAAGTCAGTTGGAGTTTTGAAACTCCAGTCAATAGATGGGGAGTTCTGCAATACTTGGGAATATACCTGGTGACGTCATCTTCCCCCCTTGACAGTTGGTGAAGCATTTGCCTCCGCGCCTTGCTCAAAATTTTGCCTGCGTCGAACCTTTCTCTCGCAGATGTGTTCTCTAGGGCCCAGACACACATTGCATTGCTCATGATTGCTGCAGTGAATGTTGTAGGTTTTGAAACTTGATTTTGATCATTCTTAGGTTCAAGCGAAATTGGTTTCTCATTGTTGGTGTTCAATTCGAGTTATCCACTTTTGGTGAGTTCTGTTGGTTGTGAGGGCGATCACATAAGGCGGAGATGGATAGCAATACATCAGATTTGTCCTCCTCATCAGAGAGTGATGAGGAGCAGGCCATGCTTGTCATTCAATTAGCAATGCAGAGCACGATGGAGCTCCTTCACACAAATGAATTGGAGGAAGGTGGCAGGAGTCAAAAACCCAATGATATCGACAAACAAAAATTCAGGGTTTCGTAGCCCTAAACCGCACATTAACCCCTTCGACCACCCCGATTACGAGTCATCATTCGATGATGAGTTCAGTGGTAGTACGCCCAGGGGAACCACGGTTCCGCCTGCTCTTTCCCACCTCTTCTCATCCACGGGTCTGGTCCGGTTTAGTGTTACTACGCCCGGAAGAACCGTGGTTCTCCCGGTCTTTCCCACCTCGGTCCAAGCCCGACTGCTGAAAATTCCAAACCCTGAGAATTTTAACTTGCTATAACTTCCTTAGTATAACTCCGAATCAAGCGTGAATGGTGTCAAACTCTTCGCATTTCTCCTAGCTTCCTTCTCCAAGTAGTTTCGCTAAAAAAAAACAGAATCCAAGAAGCACGACCCCAAAAACTGAATGGCGACTACAGAAACCCTAAAAAAACCCTAGCGGACCCATCTTCCCCCAAATCCTCTTGATTCCCTGGATATTTCAAATCAGGGCTTCCAAGCTCAGCAACAAACCTTCCAAACCCTAAACCCAAGGCTTCGGCTCATATGAGCATTTTATAACCTGCTATAAGGGGGAATTTCAAACTTGTCATCCAATCCAAAATTGGTTCATTGCTTACCTCAAAGAACTCCCGCAACTCATGTACATGTCCAATCACGGACACAGTCAGAGCGTAAAAGCTCTTTGTGAGTTTGAACAACTTCGAAATAAATCGATAAAAAATTTGCCGTGCTCGCACCCTCAATGTCATGCACCCAATGGAAACCTTCACCTAAGCCAAGCGCTCGCTATTGAGAGACCACATGCTCCGCCCTCCCGATGCACCCAAAAATCTATCGCCTAAGTTACACGCGCCTACGAGTGAGAGACCACCTACTCCGCCCTCCCGACGCTTGTGACCATGACTCTGCATGCAAAGTCAAGACGAAATTTCTTTTTGGTCGATTTGGGTGCCAAAAAAAGTTTGATACCCACTTTTGCATTGGGTATGTCAGGTGCAGGCGACTTTTTGCCCGAAACCTGCCTTTTTACAAAACTGCGGGGTTTAAACCCCAGTTTTGGGTACTTTACAAATAACTCTATATAGGTGAATGTAACTATATGGATGAAATCTACAACTCTTAATCTAAAACTTTTATTTGTATATTAATTCCAAATATGCTTCCAAATATCATTCTACAATGATTTTTTCAAATTGTCAATTTTGGAAATGAATTAGGACGTTTAGGGCTTAAAGTTATACCTATACAATATTGATAATTTTATTATATTTGCAGTATTGCAAACATAGAAAATGTTGCAATGTTGAAGATTGTGATACAATAGAACTTCTAATAAGTCAAGGAATCTAGACTAGTATGATACATTACTATGGAGAGTTTTATTAGTTCAAAGAGTGAGGATTATTTGAAGTTCTATTGTATTGTAACAATATTGCAATGATATTTTGCACTATAAATAACATTGAATGTATATTGCAATAAAAAAATATACCTTCATAATTTTTTCATGAGGCATTACCACAAAAGTTTTGYAAYAGTAGTRATTCCTTTTTTACGATTCATGYSAGAGGAAGATTTAGGCATGCGCCTTTGCCAAAGTCTATTTTGTCTTTGAATATCAATGCTTTTCTTTTTATCTTCAATCAAAAAAAATGAAACTCAATATTTGCTTGCCCATCATATAAGAGGGTGATGAAGTATCAAATTAARCGTGTATAGTATGTTTACAAAGTATGTTCTAGTTATTTCATGCTTTACTTCTCACTATTTGTTCTGTGTAGTGATCAGTGTATGTTGTGATTTGGTTGTTGTAAAAGAATAGTTAGTGTTGGCATGGCTAGCCAATTCAAAGGGTTGTATTTCCAAGAGTGGTGGGTTTCTTGGTGCTACAAATTTCTTGACCAAAAGAGAGTAAGCTCACTTTGAAAAATTTATAAAAAATATTTGAAAATCTTCAAACACTTCTTTCTCATTGTTTCATGTAGAGCATTCTTTTTGCTTTCCATCAATATGATACATGATTTTTTTGATTGCTTAGGAACCAGGAGGCAAGAGCTAGCCAGGACATTGTAAGATTGTAGGACCAAAAAACTTCAGCATTTGATTCTTTTGTGAAGTTTGTCAATCTTCCAAATATAAAATTCATTGAGATGTGGCAATTTTTTTTGTGATCACAAGATTAAAAGTGTCTTTTATTTTTTATTTTTCTCTTAGCGACTAATGAGCAGAGCAATTAGCAATCACCATTAGTACTATGGCTGCATGTCGATGAAATCATTCCGAGTAGTTGTTGTGGGAGGGGTTTCCAATTACATGCTCTAGCTTGTAGAAATTTCCATATACTATCCAACGTTGTCACATTGCAACTACTGTTTATTTTCTTCATACAAATAGGTTGAACATCATGGATTTTTTTTCTATCTTTTAGGTACAGTATAATTTGTTTATGGTGTGTTTGTAAGCTAAATGACAAAAACACAAGTTGTCTATGTCCACAATTGGTTTACTTTTTGAAATGTTTGAAGTTGACCTATTGCAAGTCCTGTGACTTTGTTTAGCAAGTATGGTATCATGGCAGCTTTTGGCTTCACCTAAAGTAGTGTAGGCGACTGTCTTTTAAAGTTGTAAGAACATGCATTCTATTGATCATACTGCTTTTCAAAAGATTATTGTGATACGTTATGACAAAGGTTTGCAACTCATGTTTATTGTCATTTGTGAATATTTTTAGTATTAATTCTGTTTTTTATATCTCTTAGATTTTTTGTGATCTTCCTATAAGCATTGAGGTGAGTGCTACTAACCTAAATTTGTTTAACAGATATTTGAGCTTCTGCCACAGTCAAAGGGTTGTGTTTCCAATGGGTGGTGAAGTTGAAGGTCAATAGGAGCTTTATAAGGAGCTCATGAGTGGCGGGTTGTCAATGAACTTTGCCATTGAAAATGTTGTTGATTTCGGAARTGTTTTTGTACATGTGTTTTAATTCCATGTTTTTGTTTCCAAAGGAGAACAAGTAGAATCTTTCAGATGGATGATATAGTCATTCAAGCAACACAATCGAGAGATAAGAGAAGAAAATGCTTTGTTGAAGCCTTTGGTTCATAGGAATATGTATAAGCCCAAACCTCAAGTAGCTAGGTGAGAGTTGGTAAAAGCCTACATGGAAGTTACAACAAAATATTTGATGTGAGGATTAGATCCTAAGAAAAATAGACCATTCCCCAGAGAAGAATACATCAAGGAGGCTACTTTTGAGGCATTTTAATACTCTTCCACAAGAGAGCATGACTTGAAAAGTGTGGATGGAGACATTGAAGAAGAAGTTTAAGGTATTGATCAATATATAATAGAAGAGGCAGATTCTCAACTTCTGCTAGGAGTCAAGTTTGGAAATACTAGGTGGTCCCAAAACCATAACAAGAAAGCCAAAAAGACATCAAAGCGTGGAAGGAGTTAGAGTCTATTGCCATTATGAAATTGGAGGTTTGGCCTCTAGAGGGGTCAAGAAAGCAAATGGAAGGTCCGGGAAGGAGGAATGCTTTCCATTAGGAGACTAGAGGAACTCCTAGACCTTGAGAATCGGCACCCCATAGTGATTTTTATGAGGGCTTATTGTAGCTCAATGGATTGAAGGACCATTAACTTCTTGAGGGTAGAATAACCATCATCATTAAGTTGAATGGGCCAAAGTATTGTTACTTTGATATTGTAAACCTTGTTGTGGCTGGAGCGAGGCCCCTAAGAAAAACAATGAAATATTTCCAATTCATAATCGGCACAAAATTTGCAAATTTTGAATTCATATTTGCCAGTGGTTCAGGGAACAAATTAGATAGGGTTGAGGTGTAATTTATTGCTTATAAAAGTAAAAATCAATAATCAATTGTGTACCCATTTATACCATGTAATCATGTATCAAACAATGGAAATTAATTTATCATATACCTCAGCATCCAAATAAAAAATTAAGAGTTACACAATTTTGAAAATTGAAATAAAACACACGCTTTAAAAAAACCCATCTAAATGTAATTTTCATTATTGATCACATATACAATCGTACTCCAATCTAGATTTTATTTCATTGAGGTGGAGGTCCTTATGCAATAAAGCTTCCTAGCAACACCATTGCATTGGCCATAAACTGAAGAGCACCAACCAAACCTTGAGATGTTTCTCAACTGGTTTGTGCTTCTTTTTCTATTGCTACAAGTTCCATGTGCCTTGCATACAGGTTTGTCATTGTCAGTCCCTGTAAAGACAAACGTGACTCTGACAAAAAGCTAGGATGGACCTCATGGACGTGACTCTCACAAAAAGCCAAGATTTGTTAGGATGTAAATTTTTTTTTCTGGACAGTCCAACCATCTATCCACGGTTAGGCCGTCCAAATCAACAACCGGACCGTCCAAGTGACGGACAAGCCATCAAGGCCATCCAAAAATAAAATAAAATAAAGTTTTGAATCCCGATGAGATTTAGACATCTAGTCTTAAAAAGCCAGGGTCGCGTCCACATAGACAATCTTGCTTGCATCCTCTCTATCTTGAGTTAGGACAACTAGAGCTTCTATAAATTTCTCTCTATTCACGATAAGTGCATTCCAAAGGTCTTTTGAAGACCGGGGCAATGTCTTTCTTTGTTTTCCAATGTTTGATTGATTTGGCATTTTTTTATTTGCTAGTGGGTGTCATTAGGAGTGCATGTTGGAAGTTTGCAAAGCGGCCGAGCAGGTGTCGAAGAAACTGTATTAAAAAAACTGTAATTTCTAGTGAACTGGTAAGTTTCGACATTGGGGGAACCTGCTTTGGAGGGGAGCAAAAGGGACCCTCAACGATAATTAACAATGTTATGAGAATAAGACCAAAAAGGTGGTCTTCCACTCGGCACATTCTTTTCATAATCATATACTTTTTTAAAGTCCACCCTAGTTTGGTCCCACTTGCTAGTGCATTGATTAAGGCTCTTGTGTATTCCTAATTGGTAACACCTATGATAAACTTTCCCATTTTTTGGTAGTAATTTGATGCAAAACATGTTGGTTGCTAGTTTTGGACCAACCATGGTATGTTGTACAAATTAAAGACCAAGAGTTCATTTGTCAACCATGGTCTACCATCAACAATGCGACCTCGGCACAATCCTTGACGCACCTTTTCATCCTCTTGTTGCTAATTCAAGTTCAATCCTTGAACTTGTGCTCTCATTGTTCCAATGATTGGCAACTGCAATGCTTTATTTTCCATTTTACTTTGTCGATGTTCTTAAAAAAACTACTATGATATGTATTATCAAATTTTATTAGGAAATTGAAGAATAACATGTACTATGAAATAATTTTTTGAGAAATAAGTATGAAAATGATTACATGTTCAATAAGAGCATCTCATGTTACTCAAAGTAGTTTTAAAATGAGAAAAAAAGGATCATACCTTCACATATGAAGAAAATGGTTTCTAATCTCCAAATATTGTGTACATTAAAACAAATGTTGTCTACAATCACAAGTCATAACAAATGAAGCAGAGACCTTAACCCTTAAAAGAGTCTCCGGCCCACAGTGGCCTAAGACTCATGCATTGGTAGATTTGGGTCACAAAAATGGTTTTATTTTGGAAATTTCAGATGGTTATCTTATCGGCACAATCATGAGCTAATTTTAGAAATTTTTCTAGGACCAATGTGACTCAGTATGAAAATCTTATGCCTATGTAAAGGATTGTCTTCTCGTATTTCTACGTGTCTATCACACAAAAGCATATGCTGTACTAATATTATGTGGTATAGAAGATGTATCTGTACCTTGTATCTAGTGACTCGCTTGACCGGTGCAGAGCAGTTAAACGTACTTTTTTTGTTGTGAGAGGGAGAGGTCTTTGGATGCCAGAGTTGTAGTTTGCTTGCTCGCTTGGAGGCCACAATAACAATTGTTTAGTTGTGGCTGGTACTGAGGTTTGCGATCTCATTGCATCTGAAGTGGTGGCGCGGTCGTCTCTAAGGATTGTGACAGTGGCATAGGGCGAATTTTGAACGGGGAGTTCTGAGAGGGAAGCAAGCGCCAAGAGTGGTATAAGATGGGAGGCACCAATGCCCCACCTTACTACACTTCATATGTAGCTGCAAAACAGAATGACCTCTCCAAAGTTAGAAGAATTCTACTTGAGAAGGAAATGTTTAGGGTAAGCAACAACTTTGTGAGCAACTCTGAGTTTGAAGACGTGATTGGTGTTACAAAAGAGCTGGTGTGTTGGTTTAGGGCCCAAGGTGTTTCTGAAGCAGGTGTTTCAAAGGTGGTTTTGCTGTTGAAGAGGGAATATCTTGAAGCGCAGCCACGCCCAAGCAAGTGGAATTGACGAGGAACATTTGATGTAGCCGATCATTGCCGTTATTTGTGGTACCGCCAAGCAGCGAAGATCTTAGGGTGGTGTGAGAGGACTCAATTCCCCAACCTAATTACGGACATTATCCACATACACATTTATCCAAGCACCACTCCCTTAGATGAAGAAGCTCGCATGCTTGCGCAAGTTCAACTTCCACCCACTCTCAACTTTCGGAGCACTTCTGCAGGAAGGATCCAGACAGGTTAGTTGGTCAATCTTTACTAGCCAATTTAATTAATTTATGATCTGTAAGTTGCATTTGGCAAGTTGGTCAATTTAGTTTGTGCTCCAAAATTCGGGGTGTCACAGATTGGGTGTTCGTAATTGCTCTAATCTTACTAAACTAAGAGTTTGTTCGCATATTCTAGCACAATGCCCAAGATTGCAATTGTGTATCACTGTTTTAATAACTTAGCTTGTTGGTGCATCCGACACCGATTTAGGAGAATCCAATGTAGTTCCTACTTCTGCCATGGGTAGGAACAAAGGAGTGTCAATTGTGTTGTTTAATTTTTGCAATACTTATAGAAGTAATCATTGGAAATCAAGAAACTACTCACTGAGAATGAATCTCCCAATGCAAGTTTAGGGTTTGGTCAAGATTGAAGCTTGAGTTCTTATTGTTTGTTGTTGCTATGGACCTTCGTTGACTGACTTTCACTTAGCGGTGTTTTAGTTTAATAATTTGAAGCTCGAAACATGCCCAATATATCAACCTAATTAAATTGATATAGTCATACATTAGATGTTTTTTCAGCCCCGCAAGAGCCTGTTTTAGGGATGTTCCCTGAAACTGTTTCCTGCACAAAGAACCAGCGACTTCTGGTCTGAAATTTTGAATTTCAAAATTTTTTTTTTTTTTTTTTTTTTTTTGCAGAAATCTTAGAAAGTATAAAGAAACTGAAAACTGATTTAAAAAAATTATTTTTTAAATAATTAATAATCAATTAAAATAATTAATTAATTAGTATTATTTGACGTGGCAGTCTCTGTGCCATGTCAGACTACCTACGTGGCAAAGTTCCCAAAGTTCCCAATGTATTCCCATAGGCCGGGAACTTGCAGTCTTCTAGACGGTCCAAAAAACATCTATTGTAGTTACAATTTGGTTTAGTAAAGGTGAAAGAATCAACATACGTAGGAGTTAAGTTGAAATCTATAATACTAGTGCTACTTTGTGCTCTTGACTGTCATAAATTAGGCATTCGTAACTGCTCTTATCTTATAAAATTGAGGAAAAAAATTGTTTGCATATTCTAGCACGATGCCCATTGTCCAAGATTGCAATAATTGTGTAACATTGTTCCAATAAAATTAGCTTGTTGGAGCACGTAACACTGATTTAGGATAAATCAACATAGTTTCCAACTCCGCCATGTGCAAGGATGAGGGAGTGTCGATTGTCAATTAATTGGTGCAATAGTACGGAAGGAATCATGGGAAATCAAGAAACTACTGAGTGAGAACGAATCTGTCAATTTAGGTTTAGAGTTTCATCAAGATTGAAGCTTGAGGTCTCATTGTTTGTTGTTCCTATGGATTTTCGTTGACTAACCTTCACTTAGTGGTGTTACAGTTTAGTAATTTGAGGCTCAAAACATACCCCATATATCTCTTTTATTGCCTTTCAAAGTTAGCTAGTTTCATATACAGTCTGAGTAAAGCAAGTGCTAATGAACCCATATGCATGGACTCGGTAGTTGAAAATATAAGGTAGCTAGTTTCCATTAGATGTTTTTTGGACCGTCTAAAAGACTACGAGTTCCCGGTCTGTGGGAACACATTGGGAACTCCAGGAACTCTGCCACGTAAGCAGTCTGATGTGGCACAGAGACTGCCACTTCAGATATTACAAATTAATTTAATTATTAATTAATTATTTAAAAAATAATTTTTTGAAAAAAAAAATCAATTTTAAAATCAGTTTTCAGTTTCTTTATACTTTCTAAGATTTCTGAGTTTTTGTTTTTTGTTTTTTTTGAAATTCAAAATTTCAGACCAAMAGTCGCTGGTTCCTTGCGCAAGGAACAGTTTCAGGGAACAACCCCAAAACAAGCTCTTGCAGGGCTGAAAAAACATCTAATGAATAAAAGAAAATTAAGTTTCAATCAAAGGAAAATGAAGATGTGGCTAGTTTCAATCAAAGGAAATTAACACCACTTAATTCTACATTGACAATCATTTTGCTCACAGCATATTCTTTGAGTTGTCAATGTGCTTGGGCGTGTAATCCTTTGGGAGATCCAAATTTTTGTGTTTAATTGATTTGTTTGTTGTGCTTCACTTTTTGTGCTATAATTATGTTTAGGAGTGACCTCAATACTCTATCGATTGCAGCTACATTGGTCAAAAGGTAGCTTAGTTTGAAAGTTTGATTTGAGTGAGGCTTAGGATTTTGTTAGATGAAGAAATTTGTAAGATATATTGGATTTCGTTCATGACAATTTGCTAGGCAACGTGATATGCTCTTCATACACTCTATTCAGCCTTAAATTTAAAAAACTTGTTAGTTTGCATCAATTTTTTTTTTTAATAAATCACATTTAGAAATACACATAATACATATTCCTTGAGTCCCACTAAAAGCTTCCCAAATTCTTCTTGCAAAGACAGTAAATCAGATTGATTAGGAAGCTTTTACTGGGACTGAGGAAGTATAAATTTAAAGGAATGAAAATGCTCTGCAGTTGACATGTGGATTTGATATTAGAGGGAATGAGTCTGCTTTCGTGGGTTACAAGTTTGGTCAACATTGAAGTGCTTCAAGGTTTTATTGCCTGGTATTCATGTGGAGTTTCATTGAGGGACCTTCACATATTGAAGTCAGGGGTCTTTAACTTGAGGATGAAAACATGCAAAGTTGAAAGGTAGTTCAAGATCCCATTATAATAATTTGAAATGTTTGTAATTCTGTTTTGATTCTATGATATCATAGTTCAACTTAGGTAGTATTGAAATGGATGTGATGATTTTGGGTATGAAAGTATGAATGGTTTGATATTGATTTACTTCGTTTTAATGAAATCCACAGTTCTCGAAAAAACAAAATAATTCGTAATTGCTTTGTGCTCTTGTAAGTTGGTTTGAATCCTTTGGTTGCATTCTTGTCATGGTCCAGAAATTGGGTATGTATGTCAATCTTAAGACACTAGAAGCTATTTAAATAAGACTCTAATATGACAATTCTCTTTGTGGACAATATGTATGTATGTTGAAGAAACATTTTTTGAACATCTACAAGAAAAAACTTTGACCCTTCATAACTCTTGCATACATCATCCAAATGTCGGATTCTTTACTGCTTTGGAACCTTTTTTTACTTGCCAACAAAAAAATATAAAAATTTGACCAATCTAATAGACAACTAACTATAATCCTTTGGATTTATGTTTGTTGGGATTCACGGATAGATCATAGATGTCAGCTTGTTTTGCTCACTGTTTGTGTAATGTGTTATTCAAGAGTTCGGTGCCTTGGACTTTCCTCTCACTCAAGTTCCAATGGAGATTGTCCACGTTCAACCGTACCACTTGCCTCTCACAGAGATTGCAACAGAGAACATCAGCCCACCCTCCACCAAGAAAATTCCACGGAAGCCACGTTAAAAGAAGGTAATCACACCTCATTGTGGTCTCAATTGTGTCCATGGTCTCCATAGTGTAGGATAATGAAATTGTGTCATCCTCACATTTGTTTTGCCAATTTCACATGATTGGAATATGCCAAATTTCCTAGTATTGTAAAATTAAACACAATTAAAGTTAGCTCAAAGAAAGAAGGGTTAACTTTGAACATTTTACATATTTGTAGATTCTACTTTGTAACATTTTTGAGATTCTTTAATTCTTTAGAGTTGCTTAGTCATGTAGGGGGATGAATGATCTGCTTGAGAAAATTGCACAAGAGATTATGGAGGAGGATGAACAACGAGTATGTGAAGGTTTGACAATTGCTAGTGGTTTTATATTAAAATTCATGCTCATGCCATCATTCATTTTACTTATCCATGTATGAGATGCTTCTACATACTTCATGACACTTTCTTTCTATGTTGGAAATTCAAGTATTCTATTTTGCATTTCATGTTTTTAACCAAAATTTGGAATCAGAATTTAAACTGTAGGGTATTCTTGGCTGCAGTTTTCACTTGTCATCCTTGATGGATCACTCAGAATTTTTTGTGGAGCAGCTCGAAGACCATTTTCTGTGGGTCTATCTATGGCAAAAATGTTGAGTGTGTCGATTTCCTAAAGGATGCACAAGACCTTCAAAGCTAGACTGAGAGTACTTTGAAAGGTAAAGATGAATTATCCAATCTTACTCAACCGTCTATTAGGTATATAGTAATTTCATGAAGAGCAATAAATGTTTGTTAGTATTATTGTATGGTTGTGCTTTTCTAGTAAAGCAAACATTAGCATCGACATGAGTGTTTCCACATGTGGAGCATATATAACTTCCTTTTAATAAATATAATAATGTTGTTATTGTACACTATTAGCTAGAGATGTTGCAAATATGATAGATGCTTGCTTGTCATTAGTTCAAATTGACTGTTTGACATGGTTATTGATTTTTTTAATAGATGGAATGATCATTTGTGGTTTTGTATGGACCATTTTCTTTGTGGCCGTGGTTATACAACAACAAATTTAAGGAGAATAGACATTCATGTAAATCCTAAACCCTAAATTGAAGTGTCCAATGTCTGTTATTTCATTCTTTGTTTACATAGGGTTCAATAAGAAATATAATTTGTTTTAGAAAAAAATTGATGTAAATAGGAGACATGTCAATAGGAAATAGATACAATTGTTATAGTGGTGGCCTCTTTTTTATTAAGGAGAGGAACTAATTGATGCACTATTTTGAAACTCAATGGTTGTACATGTAAAAACTTCTTTCTCTTCAAAAAAGAGCACCAGCAATACCGTTGATCTCTTATGTCCATGGACAATGGCTACAGTTGTTGGGCGGCTCCCCATTGGCCTGAAGTTTAGTTGTCACACGCACGAAGCAAGCAAGGGATTATGAACAGGTGCCCCTGGTTGCAAAATGACCTGCAAACTTGTAGAGTGGTGTCACATCGTCATCCACGCATGTCAATAAGTAGTCCTTCCATCCTCACCATGGTCCTGTACATTCACGAATATTGACAAATCCGTAAACTTCTTATATTAATGAAACTCTTTCTAGTTGGATATTTTTCAAAAATTAATGATAATAAGAAACCATGTTCTTGTAACACCACTATGTTGCACAATTAAAGAACTCACACTTGAAAAAAACAGGGCTCAAAAAGCCATTTCCTTCGAGTAGGAAATTTATTTTGTATACAATCGTCCCTATGAATACTCCTCTGAATACATTGGTAGAGAAATAGTGAACCTCTTTTAAGGATTAACCCTTGAAGGACATACCAATGGCTGTGGAAATCATGCATTTTTGCTACCATGTGACATCATCTACTTTGAAAAGCCAAATATACTCATTGAAAGCCATTGAAAGCCAAAGCACTAGAAAAGATCTTCCCTTTTGGTCCAAGATGATCCTAAACTACCGGATGATGGTGAAAAGGTATCCAAACCGAATAGGCGAGGTTGCGGGTTTGATACCTGGGGACAGATGGTTTACTTTGCCGCCCCCTTGCAGTGTGTTCTTCGACACACTTGTTTCAAACAAACAAAAAGATCTTCCCTTTCGACTCGGCCACTCCTAATACCAAGGATGAAAAGTTACAATCCTATCCTACACGGTTTGATTCTCTGTCATCTACAGGACACAAAACGTCCGCCTAGGCGTTCAAGGGTTTTGGATAGGGCGATCAGCCATCGACAGGCAAATGGACAGTGACGCGCTCACAACTCCGATGCACCCCCGATGAAGTCCATCTGACTGGGCAGGGGTCACCTGGCGATTCAGGGGGCCGGCGCCATAGAGGTAGGTCGTCAMSGCTACGTTACSGACTATCCGTCCGTCCAGTTAGTTCGTAGAAATTTTGGGTTCTCGAAATTTGTTGTAATACAGAGTTCGTTGTTTGACTATCCTGCATGTTTTTGCGAAGAAGAACGTAATTCATGTACACGCTGCTAGCTAGCTCATGAAGTCGTGAAGCAGGATCGGAGGTCAAATCGAAGACGTAGAGCGCGTCGTCGCGCCGCGACAATACTGAAAATACTGAAAATACTGACAATACTGAAAACGAACGCGGCTTGAATGGCTTGTTTTTCAGGTTTCCACCCGAGGGTCTCACAGTTTTCAGGCTGATTGATCGATTCTACCTAGTTGTACTATTCGTACGCGTTCAATTCCTTAGAGCGCTATGATCTGCAACTCCCTAAAGCTAGAACCCATTGTKAGGGAGACGTACGTGGTGCTTTGGCACATATATAYAGCWAGAACTTTCTGGTAAWCTAACGTACKTTGCAAGGACCTTTYAATTATTTCGTATTCATCTGCACAGCTTCACATCACAGAGCCMTRAAGGTAGGTGATATATATGCTCTGCAGTTGTGGTGAGTAGGCTAAGTAAAACTCTAGTAGACTTCAACTGGGAGTGTATTCTAGTCTAGTCGTCTTGGATTCAATACCAGGAGGCCGGTAGTGGCAATTTATCAGAACTGTTACAGAGCTAATTAATTGACTTGGTTAAGCACTCCTCTAATTTAGTACCTGTGGGCCTCTTGGATCCCTACTCAGTCTTGGATTAATTCTACTTGGGTCAATCAGTTGTTTCAACAGCTAGCGTGCAAATGGTTTGGAGAGGTGGAGGGGAAATATTAAAGTCACCGACTGATAGAGCTGGCAGGATTACACACTGTCAGCCAAACAACCGGTTTAGGGAGGGGATATTCCAGAGTMWGAGACGCCAAAACCTTAGTTAGTTGCAAGAGTACGTCACAGAGACCTAAATTATAGCAGTCCAGAATCCATTGCAAGAATTGCGAGCGAGCTTTCACCTCATAGTACACAATTAATTTATTACTTTACAATGAAGCTAGCCTTAGTTATCAGCATGTCACATATCCTTTTAGATTTCATTTCGAGATCTGTAGAGTGGTTTTGTGGTGGGTTTTGGAGAGTCCGAAGACATCCTTTACCTCAGGAGCATAATAGTCTCCATACCGATCACAACCATCACCCAAGCTGTAAGGATACTTCACAAGATGCGGAGATTGCGAGCAGGAGTCGTGACCACTCTGTCGGTAGCCCTGCAGCAGCTCAATTTCTTCACCAGCATCCGATCAAATATGATATTTTCATAAATCACCGGGGGTCTGACACAAAGCTTAACTTTGTCACCCATCTTCAAGAAGCGCTCACTGAGAAACAGTACAMTCCTTTCGTCGATAAGTCMRTGGAGGAAGGAAAACATGCCTTTSAGGAGATCAAGTCYGCCATTCAAGATACACKGGTTCATTTGGCAATATTTTCTCCTGGTTACGCTGAATCGAAATACTGCCTCGATGAGCTTGTTGATATGCTCGAATGTAGCGAAAAGAATCCGAGCGCTGTGACCTTGATCCCTATCTTCTACAACGTAAAGCCTCAAGATCTTCGAAGGCCCGATGCAGCTGGAAATCCTTTCCGGGCAGCKTTTCTCAAGAASAAAGGCAGATATTCGGAGGCACGAATCTCAGGATGGAAGAAAGCTCTTCGTGATGCTGCGGATGTGAAAGGATTCGAACTTATCCAATTCGCTGGGTATGTATGTCGCCCGACGAAACCCAGATATATGATCACATATTGCACGTGTATTCAAAATAATTCTAGTTGTTGTGTAGTACTGACTCTGATAWATTCTGGCTCAAGAGTGCTACTTTAATTGATTGCTCCACATACTTGTTCAAGGCTGAAAAGCTCATCAGTTTCTCCTAACTAGTCTAGAAAATTGAAAGGTGGGATTGAATTAATGCTGATGATTGTTTTGCAGGGACACAAATGAGCTCAAAAAAGAAATCACCCGTCGAGTGGAGAAACTAATTGTACCACGAAGCAGTTTGAACAGGAGCCAGCCAGTCCCACGACCTAATGTTGGCCACCAGGTGCTTGAGCAAACACTTCGACAACTGGAAGAAATGGGGGATAATGTGGCGATTTATTGCATTTGCGGCATGGGTGGGATTGGGAAAACGACGCTTGCCCAGGAAGTCTATAATCATTACTCGACCAATCGTTGTTTCCTGGACCAAACCTTTCTAAAACTTGGTGTCGAATCGAACTCAGACATAATGAGCGACTTGCGGAAACAGGCCCTTCGTGATCTTCTCAACAAGGAAGAAACGAACGTAGTGGAAAGATACGCGGGTCATTTCGAGGGTCTCGCTGGAGTGAAAGTGCTGGTTGTCATTGACGACATATCCAATGCGGCCCATTTCGAAGAACTGGTTCCAAATGTGAAGAAGTTGGGAGCAGGAAGCCGAATAATCTTGACTTCACGTCGAAGGGACACCCTGAGAGCAGTTATGAGAGAAGCACCGAGCTTTGCTTCTTATTTGCATGAAATGAAGGAGTTAGACGCTGACGAATCACTCAAGCTTTTCTGCTTCCATGCCTTCGAGGACAAAAAACTCCCGAAGAAAGCCGATGACGTGTTCCACCCTCTTGCACGGAAGGTGGTTGATTTGTGTGGGGGTTTACCCTTGGCGTTAAGAGTCATTGGACAACATTTGATTGGAAAGACGAAGGAAGTGTGGACAGACGCGGCCAAATCTCTGAGGGAGAGACCCGACATTATAGATGTTCTTCGCATCAGTTACGATGGTCTAGATAACCCTTCTGACAAGATGATGTTCTTAGATGTMGCCTGTCAAATGGTGGGTTTATTAGAGGAGGACGCAATCGACATCTGGAAATCTTGTGAAACTTGCAGATCCAGGTACTGTATGACCTCCMAAATGGTCCATGATTCCTTGCAAATCCTGAAAGATAAGTCTCTCGTCGAAGTGGACGAAGACAAAAGATTGACCATGCATGACCTCCTCCGGGAGATGGGCAGAAAGATGGACGTTGTTGACAAGTTAGGCGGAAAGAAGGAAGAACAACCGTGCCACTTGTGGGATCCTCTTGACGCTGATGAAATGCTAAACGAACTCGAGGTTTGTGCCTTTTCAACATTTTGAAATCAGGAAAATCAGGAAAAGTTTAGTGACGTAATCTGTACGAAATGACTTCGAATGTGTGCCCATTTAAGTTTTTTATTTATATATAAATATAAGGTTCTTGAATAGTACTTGAAATGTGATCTCTACTGCGAGTCCAATGATAGGTTTCGATTTTAAAGAATTATACATCTTTATAAACATGTAGACCTCAGAGTGAGGCACAAATACATTTTTTTTTATCTGTGATGTCGGCTATGGCAGGAGACCAAGGTAATCAGGGGTCTGTCGCTGGCCGGGCTTCCAAGCAGTTACAACACATCGGCAWTTCAAACGATGTCTGAGGTTCACCTACTGCAATTGGATGGAGCTCGCATCGAGGGCAACTTCTCACAACTGTCCAAAAGGATTCGATGGCTGCAGTGGCCATCCTCGTTTCTCACAAATCTGCCTTCTGAATTGCAGTTGCAGGATTTGACAATCCTGGATCTCTCAAATAGTACCAGCCTAACACGACTTTGGTCAGATGGACATTCACAGGTAAATGTTCAACAAAATTATACTGCTGACGTGTGTTTGATTCCGGTGCAATCTCTAATTACAATTGAGTGAGGGTATCCGAGTAGACTGTAACGATTATATAGTCAGAGCATAATCATCTACTTGACATTGCATGGAATAAAAAATGCGGCCTAAAACACTCTGGTCCCAAGCGGAACGAACATGTTGAGCGCCAAATGATATTGAATTTGAAACAGGTTTACTTATCTGGATCATTATTATTAAAGCTTTACCCAGTCACTCTATCCAATTTTCGGGAAAATGCTTTAATTTGCTTTTCATGGTGCTTTTGACGTGATTTTAATGTGCCTTGAATGTCGATTCAGGTACCCAAACGGCTTCGAGTTTTACACCTTCAGAACTGCACTGCGTTGGAGGAGATCCCAGAGACTATCCAATTTCTGACAATGCTACGAACACTGAACCTTCAAGGGTGCAAAAGTCTGAAAGTTCTACCACGCTCTCTGGGCGAGCTGCAGGCCCTCCAGGATCTCAACTTGAATGGATGTGAGAGTTTGGAGAATCTTCCCGAYGGCATGGTCCACTTGTCCAAGCTCAAGACATTCTCAATGAATGGTAGCCGCAAGATCACGCAGTTGCCAGCGGACTTTGGAGAGCTGGGAACCAATGTTGTTGTATTCTCTGCTCAAAACGCTTCTAGTCTCACGTGCCTCCCAGAATCATTCTCCAGGTTATCTTGTTTAGAAGAGCTCTCGCTCTCGGATTGCCAGTCCCTATCAGAGTTCCCCAAATCTGTCMAGGGWCTTGTCAAGTTGAGGGTGATCCGTGTGCATGCGACGGGATTGACACAATTGCCGGAGGATTTCGGAGACCTACGAAGCCTAGTTGAGCTTCACATCACCCAATGCAACTCCTTACRAAGCCTTCCTGAGAGTTTTGGAAAGCTCTCGCGACTTCAGACTCTCAGCTTGGAGAAATGCAGGAAGTTCAGGAAGCTATCTAGCAACTTCGGACAATTGCAAAGTCTGACCCACTTAAACCTTGAAKCTTGYCCCATTGAGRACGGGGATTTGCCTCTTGAGTTTGGAGGCTTGAAAAGATTAAGCACTCTTCTCATGCAGGAGAACAAGATGACCACGTTGCCAGAGAGTTTCRGGGATTTGACAGCCTTGGCTCGCTTGAACATGCGAGGCAGTCCAGGTTTGGTTGATGTCGAAGCGTTGCCTGCGTTCATGGAAGAACTGGAGTTGGGCGATTGCCCCGAGTTGATTGCTGTCAACCTCGTGGAGAAGCTGCTGAAGCTAAGAAAACTCATCCTCTGCAACTGCACAGGTTTGAAGAAAGTGCAAGGTCTGGGATCCACGGAAAYTCTTAACCATATCAACGTCAGTGGATGCAGCAGTTTGTCGAGTATCGACGAGAATCTTCTCTTCAAACCGACAGTGAAAGAATGCTACTTGAGCGGAAGTGGTGTGTGCCTCAAGTACAACAACGATTGGTTACAGGTATGGAAATTAATTAATATTTTCAGGATTCTTGCAGAGTTCTAAAACCCTAAACCCTAAACCCTACACCAGGCTAAACCCTTTTTTTCGTTGAATCTAAACTTGTGACCATACTGGCTGCCCATAACACCGTGCACGTGCAATGTAAGTCTCCCGTGTTTTTAAAATTTGACGATAATTATATATAGCATGAAGAAATTAAAGATCACTTTCCATTTATTGAACATTCCTTGAACCCTAGCCTGCACATGGTATGGTTATGTCAGGCTGGAGCACCAAGTTCCCAAGTGGTTAGTTACTACGACCACGCCATCGGGTTCGTTGACAACACGATGACGAGCAAGATTTGTTCAGTGGAACATGCGAATGAACTTTGCDTGGAGACGAGAATTTCGAGCSAGGAGAGTATTATTGAAGCCGTTGTCATCACAGTGGTTGCCCATGACCAAGGGTGGTCCGACAATTCTCATTTACAAGGTCAATACAACGGGAACTGCCACATTGAAGCCGGAATTGTACGCGGATCCAACGGGGACGTGCCGGTGTTTTCCAGTCAGTTACTTGCATTACGACATGCCGATTACCGAGATCAAGTCTACATTTGCACATTACGGAAATCGCACCCTCTCGTTCAAAGACTGCAAGATGGAGACCGACTTTGTGTATTTGCTCGATCCAGGTACCAAGCATGGAGAATCACAGTTATGAAAGGGAGCATATGCGTTGCTTATGACAAGCCCGACCACCTGGGATTCAGATCAGATGCTGTCCAGGATTTACTTCTGAAAGACGGTATGAGCAACACGCGAAACAAGTTTCGAGCTGCACCGTTCCCACGAGTTCTACAAGCATGTACCTTACCATTGCTTGTGCAAATCTTTCAACCAAGCAGTGATGGTCGCCCTTCTTCGCTTGCTCAAAAAATGGTACGATCCGTATACCAACCAACATTCAATCAAGTTCCCCACATCGAACAAGGAAGTACTACTAAAGGTGCCTTGTGGTATGCGCCGGTGAGTTGCGGTTTCCAACGAACTTGTGATCTCTGCACCACCCTCATCAATTCTCAAGGTGGTTGGCATTGCAACACATGTGACGACTTCAACGTGTGCCAAACTTGCTTCACGAATTCGGAGTCTCATGGGGATACACTCGTCGAGCTGCCTCCACCGCATCGATCAGACCATCCCATGTCAGGATTTGAAGCACCCAACCCACATGAAATGCAGAGACCAATCAGGATCATGGCGTATGATCATGGTGTAGATCAACGACGGATTTGGGGGTATGTGGTGTATGATGATTACCCAATTGCGCGATGGAGTGAAACGTTTGACTTCATTCGCTGATATGAGACTTACTTACATGCATGTACCGATGCGCGCTTCCCCGGCCCTCGTGAGTGGTGAAATTCGAACTGTGACAATTAGGGATGGTTAATCCCTAAAGGACGGACCTATAACCACTGATTCAGAGCCTTGGTTCAGAGCTCATCACTCAATTTGTTACCATTTTGGAAATAGATATGTGTGAACAATTTTGTGTTTATTTTTCAGAGATGATATTACATGTCTTCTTTACTTCACAAAAAAATTTAGATTTTTTTGAGGAAAATTGATTTTTATGAGAATTTTTGAAAAAAAGTGAAGAAAAAATCACATAAAATAGAAAATTATTTCAAAAAATCTGAAAATTTCACCATGTGTGTACATTACAGTAAAAAAAATCATGGTGTAAACTCAATTTCCATGTCATTCTATAATTAGAATTGGGTAATCATCATACACCACATATCCCCAAATCCAAAGTTCAAACTGCAATAAAATATTCAATATTATGAATTTTTCCTAAATTCCAATTAAAGTAGAAACTAGAGTAGATGGCCTTCATTTTGTTAGTTGGTCTCAAACTCAAAAAATATAATTTATTTGGAGAAATTTCAGATTTAGAACAATGAGAAGCAACTTCTCAAAATACACTAAAATAGCAAATTTGGCCATCCGTTTTTTTTAGTTACTTCTCAACTACGTGAAAGCAAACACTAGTAAAACTAAAAATTCAATTGAATAGCCTTTGTAATTCAACATGAAAGGTCAACAAAAAAAAAAGGATGAAAAAACTACTTCTAATCTCTTCGAATGACCCTGGACTGTCATCCAAACGCCACTGAATGGCGCTGGCGGCAGTCCAGGGTTAAAGTCTGTACAGAGTAGAGATTGAAAGTTGAGGAAGCTGGCTGGTTGGACAGCCATAGCGGAAATTTGTGGGTTAATTACAATTCAATCTTTTGTCGTGTGTGCGTCATACAATATACTGAAGAAATCTCTTCTACGAGTTCAGCCTGAGTGATAGAATGTAAAACTTTTATTATGAATCTTGTAATTATCGTATTAGTGTCTGAAATAATTCTTGGTTCCCGCCGACCAATTTTGAGTACAGGAGTTCCTTATCTTCATTTTCTAAAGAGGGGTATTATGCTGCCATTAGAGAAAATTTGGACTCTTTGGAAGGCTGCCAGCCTTTGACAAGCCACTCTATATCCAGAGCCCTAGTGAGCTAGAAAAAGGACAACATTTATGACACAAATGCGTTTGAGCTTGTATATATATCTTGACTGTCACACAAGGATATCTCAGTTTCCTACAACTTTTCTCCAATAAAACACAACTGCTCGTTTACCAATGCTCTAACATTTGGTTGCTCTACTACAATGATGACACTTGGTGGCCACAACAATAGGGAAAAATTCTTGTCCATGCGAAATAAATAGAAACCAGGGTCCCTTTTGGCACTTCTTAGCGGCCTTGTAGAGATCCCAGATTTTCTCTGATGACTATTTCTTTTCATGCATATCATTTGTATCGGAGAGCTTGAAAATACAACGGCTGTTTCAAGTATCTAAGGTGGGTACACCCAAAACAGACACAAATTGATAACATTTGTGGCCATTTACTATTATTAGGCTCGTCATATTTACATATCGCCTTGTTGGCAAGTGAAAGGAGGTTTCAATGCAACAAAGAATGCGACATTTGGATACAATATGCAAAAGTTATGAAGGGTCAAAGTTTGGTTCTCAAAGCGTTTCTTCGACATAGGTACATAATTGATTTTGGAGATGGAGAGAGTCTAAAGATGGGGTTTTAGATCAAGGGCAAGTTTTGGAGGTGTACCATTGTTGCTATCATTATTATCACACAAGCAATATGTAATATGCAAAAGACAAAATGCTCTCAAAAAACACAAAAGATTACTGACAATCTTARCTTGCAAACCGCCTTGAGTGAGTGAAATTGCTTGTATACCTACACTACATTGCTCTCAATTGTCAAATTATCCATAGTTTTCTTTTTCTTTTTGCCCTATTCACTTCACTTGCTCTAGACATTTAGAGGTTGCTCGAAAAGTCAATGTGTTGGAGTTCAAATGCATACAACAACTCATGAAGCCTACAACACCTTGTTGGTGCAACAAAAGGACCCATTGCCACATTAGTGATGCAGGCACCAATTTCTCTTGAAGGGAAGAGAGCTACCAATGTCACCGTTGTAGGTGCACCTAAAGACCATCTTCCCAATAGAATAGGTAGTGTAGAATATCCAATTGTCAAGTAGTTGTATGAGCAATCCATTTATATATAATGTTGGAAATACTTGGAAGCCCATATGGCAATGTTCATAAAACCGTATTTTCATCATATTGTTTGCAGTTTTGTAGAAGATTTTATTTTGAAAAACAATACATCAAAAATATGTATTTCAAGTTGCAATGATTTTCATGAACATATCGTTTCCATGGAACACCTTGGGGGGTAAGGGTTAAAAAGACTTTGTGAATTTCAAATGATTRAATACCAATCAATTTTATTTGTTTTTCTTTAAAAGAAGAGGCATTTTTAAGCATTGATCTCAGTATGTTAATCTTGTGTATTGCAAGGTCAATAGTCTTGATTTATCAAATCAATGAAGGGCAATCATTCTTTGGAGGTCACATATTTTGGATTAGATAACATATTTTGGATTAGATAACATATTTTGGGCGTAGTATCACCTTGTAGAAATCTAAGGAAAAATTACAATTATTTAGGCACTTTTTTATTCACATTTGTTCACATTTTATTATGTATGACAAGCCAAATGTAGTAGACCACTATTATATATCAAGGTGTCTTAGCTTTTTAATCATATAAAGACAAACTACAACCAAAAATGGATGAAGTCTAAGGAATGACATTAAATATGATATACAAATGTTATTAGCAATCAAAATTAAATTGGAAAATTTTCTCAGTCACTTTACATTAAGGTCCAATTACTAGCTTGATTTTGTGAATCACCGAAATCGACCAATAGGAGTTCTTAAATCATTAATTTGGGCCGCAAATCAAGCCTTATTTATTAGATAAAAAATAAGATCTATTCTCTTTTTCATTCAAAGTTATGTGACAATGTTTTGACTCCAAAAATTGGGCCCAAGTACTAATAATTGGGTGACCATGTATCCTTGACCCACTTTTCCTACTRAGGCCGTAATATGGATCAACTTTGAATCAGGCAAGGCCCTTAACCCTTAGATGCCCGAGGCACCCAAATTTGGTGTTAAATGAAGTTAAATGAAACCTAACCAAGTTGCTATTTTAGGTAGTTTGTATTTTTGAAAATTCTTTTCACATGTCAAATCTGAAAAGTCTAGTCTTAGCATCAAAAATCTGATTTAAAAAATGATTGATTGTAATTTTCCAATTCAAAATTGTGTACAAGGGTACCCATTGCAATCTTGACTTTCCTTAGTGTTGAGGGAGCTTGGAAATGAGCCTCAAATACACTAGAGCTTGGAGGAAAAACCACATTGGAAATTCATTTAAAAAAAATCTAGAGTATATTTTGAGAACCCATAAATTGATTGGAGTTATGCATGTTAGGCCCTTCAAACTCATATTTTTTTGGTGACCACCTTTTTAGGATTTGACATGTGAAAAGAGGATTGAAAGAGTTGGACTCACTTTTGCAATTTTAACACCCTCATAATTAAACATTATAATCTTTCAATCCATAAGTGATATTGTTGTGTTTTCTTTTCCTTAGTGATCTCTAACATGTCTAGATTGAATTTGTAGAATTACATTTCAATAGAAATTGTATCACCTTATCAAAATGTTGGCTTTTAGTTCAAAGTACAGCAAATTCCTGGAAGCTCCAAGAAGACTATGGGCATTTAGGGATTAACACAAAGAAATGATTTTTAAGGCCCTTAGCAAAACCTACCTTACAACATACAAATTATGCAAARTGTACCAGAATTGGTAGCCTATACCCAATATTTGAAGCCATTCCAGTGAAAAACGTAAAACTAAAACCAAGGCTGATAAATGATGTTKCTCATTGCGCAGAAGAGGATACGTTATATTACTATTATGCCTCCAGAAATTGCCAGCACCGATCATTCTTGGTAAATTCGTTGCCTCCACAGGTAAGCAAACTGGATGCGGAAGAAAAAACATGTGTTAAGTTATGAGCAAAATGACCTCACCGAGAAATGACCAAGCCTCGATCAGTAAACCTGAAAGCTGATTGCCTACATTACACAGATCTTTCTTGAATGAAGCGGATTGCAGCAATTCTTCATCACAAACCCAAAATTTATGGCACTATCCATGGTACAGGAAGCAACGTCGATAGAAGATTCAAACCCAGGCAGAAAGACTCCATAGGTGAAGGAGTGCACTCCCCAATTGACGGCAAGGCGTGCAGTTGCGTGAAGTCAGAACCTGGAGGATCACAATTTTCGGCAACAGACTGTTCACTGTTAAAGAACAAACCTCAATGTACTTACTTGACTATTAGAGAAGATCACTGTAAACTTCGCTTTGCCACTTCAATCCAGTTAATGAAGGTGTACATTTTCCCAAATCAATGCGGTTGAAGGTAAGGTACCCAAACTTCAAGTTCACAAGGAACAACTTGGACAGAGAAGGGTTGACAAGCAGTTACGGGGCATATCAGAAAATTACCCAATTGGAATTGACAGACTATCCCTCCCAAAACATAAATTGCATAGAATTTTTAGCTACATGCCTATCTCGCTGTTCGATTTCAAGAAGAAACCCATCGTAATACTTAAGCAAAAACAAGAGACGTCTCCCCCCAAAGAATCATCCATCTGAAGCTACCCGAGAAGCCAGGAAGAAGCGAGAGGGGCGGAAACGGGAAGACCCAAATCCCAGAGGAAATTGATATCAAATCCGTGAAGTGGTGGTGTTATAAAACACCATTTGGATGTAAGTGAACAGTCTCGGACTCAAGAATCACTCCGGGGAACCAGCCTTGCCAGCCTTTCCGGTCGTGACGCCAGTTTTCTTCGGCAGAAGGACAGTGTGAATATTGGGCAGTACACCTCCGTTTGCAATCGTCACCTGTCCAAGCAACCTGCTTAGTTCCTCATCGTTCCTCACTGCAAGCTGAATATGGCGAGGCACAATTCTTGTCTTCTTATTGTCACGAGATGCGTTTCCGGCCAACTCAAGCACCTGCCATACGATATTTCCGAAATTAATATCCAATATCGTCGAAGGTAAATCTTCCGATTGGCCGACGAAACTCAAAAGCCAAACTTCCGGCACAAATAYAGAACCGACTTCAATTAACCAAACCCTAACCCCAGCGCCGTGACTTTCCCCTGGCCACTCCCAATATCATTTCACAGCATTCCATCCGAACCCTGGTAAAAGTAGCGGAACATACCTCAGCAGCCAAGTACTCCAACACCGCCGCGAGGTACACAGGAGCGCCRGCGCCAACCCTGGTCGCGTACTTCCCAGCCTTTAAGAAACGAGCGATTCGGCCCACGGGAAACTGAAGACCCGCCTTGCTTGACCGCGACACGGTCTTCTTGCCGGAGCTCTTTCCTCTTCCTGACATGGTGATCGAAACTCGAACAAGTGACAAACTGGTTGAAAGCAAATGCAACGAGAAGGGGAGAAGCAAAGAGAGCGCGACAGAAATTCTAGAGTGAGGGCGTGGATTGTAACAGAGGTGAAGCCAAGCTTTATATACTACCTCCTCTGAGACCGGCCAATAGGAAGCAATCACGCGGATCGACCAGGGGCGCATCTGGGTCGTTGGTTTATCGGGATGGAGCATCCGACGGCGGTGTTTGATTTGTCTGTCCCCCCTATCGAGGCCTGTTCGCGGGAAGCTGCGGTTTGAAATGCGGGAAGCACCCGGCCACCCGCCCCCTCGAGACCTCGTGGATGGCTTTGGCGGGAATTCAGTGTTCGAAATTGTAAGGCATTTTATCACATCAGCCAAAGGAAAAGATTATTAAATATTAAATACTAAAAATATTAAAAATATATATTCTACCCTCTATGAATTTTTTAAATTCAGCAAAAACAAGTTTCATAGAGAAATCAGTTTGGTTGTAGGAAACTGAGGGTGATTTGTTACATGTCAAATTACAAGTTTTAATGGATCCAAAGACATCCTTCACACTTTATTAAAAAGTTTATGATCATTGAAATGAAGAAAAACTTAGTAAAAGTAAGTGTTTTAAATGTGATACAATCTTATTTGTATAATCAAAATTGAAGTTGAATTCTATGCAAGTTTTTGTGAAATCAATATTTGATGGTATTTTTTGAAATTTATTTAGAGTTCAGAGTTTCTCAAATGTGTTTATTGAAAAATTTGCAAAAAAACTAGCTTTTGGTTAGAGTTTCTTTTGTTTTAAAATTTTTTAACATCCTCCACGAAGACTAAACTTCTAAATTTCAAACAATGGATGAAATCAATTTAGTCCCAACCACACAAACTCTTGGTTTTTTCATCCATCTAAATTTGGGGGGCTTCTTGTATTTGTTTCTTACATCTTTACGGTACAAATTTTAGAAACTTTTCTTTTCAAATATTTTATAGTTCAATATATACTAGAATGTTGAACATAAAAAAAATTCTAATTCAATAGTTGCCCCTTTGAAATTGGCTTAAATAAATGAATGAAATGAAGATCTTTAGAAATCATTGTAATTAGGACTTGACATTTTGAACTTATAGAAAAATACTTTTTTGTGAAAATATGAGTATGCAATCTAGAATCATTAAAAAAATAACCTTTAATATTAATTTTAGATTTCAAATATTAATGAAGAAATTGACTACTATAGTCATTGACGTAACCATTTGGATATGATATTTAGATCTTACTTAGTTGTTTCAGAAAATTATTATAAAATTATTACACTTAAGTTTTATTTTATTTAACTTTTCTCAATTCAGAATTTTGAACTACTCTATGAACCTTCAAGGGTTAACTTTTGGACAACTACAAAAGTCATTATAAATCTTTTTGTAAGATATTTGTATCTAGTAGGAATATTTTACTCTTTTCTAATTAGTATGATAGAGATTGTGAGGATGTTGTTTTTGGAGTATTATAGAATCGTAGGAAAAAAATTTATATATATAGGATTCAATTTTCTTGAGTCAATATCTACAATTTTTATAAAACAACAATGCCTGAAATTTAGGTGGTTTGTTGTAGGATTTACACTTTTGGAGTTGGCATGTTTCAATTTCATATATATTAGATTGAACAAAGATTATTTAGTTTTTTAATCACCCTTTAAATTATTTTTTTATCATTATTATTGAAAAGAGTATTTCTTTATCATTGTTATTCAAAAGATGATAACCAAATTGACTTTTTTTATTGTGATTTATTTTTTGTAGATTTTCTACTCAATTCTTCAACATATGTCAAATATATTTCTCAAGTTCCAAAATACTTTCAATTTTTCTCTAAATGTTTCTAAGTTGAAACTCGACTTCTCAAAAGGATTGGAATTTCACTTTTGAAGCTTACTTCTACAAAAGTTTGTTGTATTGTAATGAACTCTAGATGCTAAAGTAACTAGCTCTAAAACTTAGTGGAAGATTGGATAGACATATTAGATAGAAGGTCCTACAATTAGAAGTTTAGTTTGATTCTTTTTATTTAAATAAACATTTTTGCATTCTTTGCACTTCAAGCCCAATATCACGAAAGCAAAAAACTAAGATCTTTTAATTCTTTTGTAAACGTAAATTTCCTTTGTAATTTTCTGAAATATACTAATTTGTACTTCAAATGACTAACGAATTTTATTCTTCAGAAACAAAACATGATTTATGGAAGACAATCAAATCATGTTTTTTTTATCAAACTAAGTAATTTCTTGAGATATGTAGTTTTGAAATTTCAATGTAATAATCTTCGTTTATTAGAACATCTCAATCCTTGAATAATGGAAAGATCTCTTGAAAATCCATAGTTCATTTTTTTTAAATTATTTTGGAAAGTGCATTTGATTGACAACTTGTACAAGTCAATGCCATTTTTAGAAAGTATTACAAAAAATCCATTAAAAAGATTTGAACAAAGAAAAAAGTAAATTTTAATCAAATCAAGTTGGCTAGTGTCTTAAAGCGTAATATGAATATATGATTATTTTGAATGTTCATTGATGTAGAAAGTTTCATCTCTACATAACTAATGCATTCTTGCACTTCCACAAAATATTAGAAAATGTCACCCAAAATGACATTATTGGAACCTACCAATATGATTGATAAAATATTATGTTGAACTCCAAAATATAGACAGTGCCATGGACATTTAAAATTTGATCAGTTTATCAATTTTAAATCAATTTTAAATAATAATCTTATATTTTAAAACTTATACTCCATACTCCATAATTCTTGAAGCTAATTTTGAAATACTTAAAAAAAAAAATTATTGAACAAGAAGATACTTTGATTTGAAAATCTATATTGTTCAACTGATGAAGAGTTAGAGATAAACTTGCATAGATGAAAAAAAAGTTTTAACCATATAAGACATCACCGTAAGTATAATATTTAAATAACTATCTTTTATCAAGCTGGTTACAAGATAATCAAGCTTATAAAAACTATTATGCCTATCAAGAATTTGATCTCTATCTATAATTTTGAATGACTCATAAATTATAATTCAATTGAATTATTTTTGATGAAACTTGTGGATTGGAGTCCAAAGAGAATATGTGAAAGTTTTGTGTGATCATTCTTACACATTGCATATGAAGTGATGTGATTAAAAATGTATTTGCATCTTTGATGTCATTGGGCCTTACTAGTCTAGCTAATTTTGATAAATTAACTAACATATTTTTTTTCCTAGTCTTTTTAACCTCTAAAAGCCCAAGGGGTTTGGGGAAAACACAAATGTGTTATAAAATATAAGTTCCATAACTTTTTTGAAGTTTGCATCAAAGAAGATAAGGTGAAGCACAATAAGTAGAAAGTATCCTTATAGTCAAAAATTTAAAATTGTTTTTAGATTCTCTTCAAATGAATTTTGAAGATATAACTTCAAAAATTCATCAAAAATAAAATTTCTATCTTTAGCATTTGAAGTTTTTTTATTGGTCAAAATTGTGGTTTCTATTGAATTGTGAAAAAACGCATAAGATTTAGTAATGGAAACATCAATTCTTTCCCAAAATAGTAAGTTTTTCAACACTAGGAAATTCTAAAGACTTTGTGCTATTTTTCAAATAACTTTTCTTTGACCTAGCAATCTTAATTTTGAATATATAGAATGTATGAAAACTCGATATTTCCAAAAATAAATTGAATTTTTTTTTTTTCTACCCGAAAATTCTGTCTGAAGTCGAGCAACAACCAAAAAGTGGTTGCTTGAGCGCTTAGGGGTTAATGATAGTTCTTCAGGTTCTACCTAAGTGTCGAAATGTTGTTTAAAATTCTAAGACCCTATATATATAATCTAAATATCAAATCAATTAAGCATACCTCTTAATCTTCAAAAAATGTATTCTTCATCCATCTAAATTGCTTTACCTATGATCTTTTGACTAATAATTGACTAATATAGATCCAAAATTTAGTTTGTATAGATGTTCTATAAATAACACATTGAAAATAAGATGTCTAAATGAAACAATATTGTGAAAAATAGTTTTTTGAAATTTAACCCTAAATTATATCCATGTTTAACCTTGTAAAGACAAAAAAAACATGATTAGTAAAAGACCATTTTGATTGATTATACAATGGATCTTCATATTCAAAGAATGTATGTATTAGTTAAAAGAAAGATTTATTTGAATGAACAATAATCTCCAAATAGACTTCAAAATTGCATTAAAGAACATTAGGCCTAATTTAGGCCTTATCATCCACTGTTGTCACTCTTGGTGGACCCTGGTCATCATTGATCACTAGTAACGAAGGTCTGTCCTTCCACAAGCTTTCGTCAAGTGGAACGGGTTTCTGACATCCATATTTCACCCTGTACGTTGCGAAGTCCAGAGTGCTGTTTCGAGAGCACACAAGGTCTGCGTCGTTCATGTGTTTTGATTCTTCGCTCAAGCTGCCCATAGTTAAAGATGCCAGTGAGAGAAACGACTTTGAATCACTTCCACCTTCATCAGTGTTGATAACATGAACCACGTTAATGGCTCGACCTGCGTCAGAAGTGAAGGCAGGGAAGACACTGAGGGCAATAGCTGCTAAAGACAACAGCAATAGAGCTCCGAATGCTCCAAGAATATAAGGAAGCCCTCCTGAACGGTGAACGTATGGAAGCAGGTATACAAGCATCAGGGTCGTGATTGTTGCACATACACAGGCGATCATCACGCTCCCCGTCCATTCCGGCAAACCACCAGGATTCCTGTATGGCAAGTCGAATCTTTGTTAGAGGACTACAGAAGATGCTTCATAAAAAACTCTTGGTCCAGAAACAAAATCGGAACAAGTACTGACCGCAATCTAAAATACGGTAGAGGATACTAAAACCGTCAAAAAGGTTCCAACAGCAACTCATCAAATCGCACGCTTGGTAGGCCTTCAATTAGCAAGTTGAGTGTCAGAATAGCTTGGCTCAATGCCTAAGACCATTGAATTTAAATGGAAATGGGTTTATCTACTATCACTTATAATGATCTACGACCTCCCACTTTGAATTTGCATAAGCAAGTGATAAAATTTTGAYCTCAACAGATTTGGCTCTTGTAACTAAAGATCTCTTCACAGTTCTATGCATCTCCCAAAAATCACATTCCTAAATGTGTTGAAATTGTTTAAAACAGTGATTTTTCTTCTAGCTACCAAAAGTCGGTGACACTTGCTTACAACGAAGTAGATGACACCAGCTTCAGGTAGCTAGAAGAAAAAACTGGCTTAAAGTGMAGCAAATAGTATCGTCTATCTAAGAAGCTCAGGATTTTTTTGAATTACCTGTCAAAGTTCACAAGCATGTTTATAAGCATACGAGGAAAATGGAAGGTTGGCAAAGCCATCAACACAGCTGGCGCAAGCACACCCAGCCAAAGTGTYAAATGTCGCAGCTGTCTCAACTCCTGTCGTGGTGAGAGGCGAATCTCCAGCAACCCGTATGCTACAGTAGGGCCAACCACCCATGCAAGTGCTAAGTAGGAAGCTCCGGCGTTTGCCCATGTGGCCAATCCAAGCACAACTARCCATTGCATGATCCCCGCTTTATACAGCCATCTCTCTGCCTCCCATAGAACTGTGGCAGGAGCATGTTTAACTAGGTCCTTCAGTGAACTGATCCGACCAGATTCCGTGCTGTTTCGTTTCTCTTCATCAACGTGCCAAAGATACCCAACCAGCAGCATATGGCCAAAATGGTGGCCAACCAAAGCACCCATARTAGCCGGAATACAATACAACGGGATTACTAACCAGGGGCAAGCGAAGAACGGAACGGCCGCACTGCCTAAAGCTGGAACAATGATTGCAACGAGGAGAGTGAAACCGATGGAAAAACACCAAGTGAGATAGATAGTCAAGAATGCTAAGCCTGCGGCTATCAGTGAAGGAATTCCTGAGAGGTAACTGGCACAGACTTGGAGTACTGCAAGCTGACAAATAACGGAATAGTGGAGTAGCTTCGCAAAGTCCTGCGTATAAGTCAACATGTAAAAGCCCATGATATCCCAGTAAACAACGTCCATGTTCGAAAATTCCGGAGCAGATGACATGTTACGAGATGCAAGCTCTGATGATGTGGCCATTTCGCGTAGGAAAGGAAGCATGTTGTCCCCAGAATGTTGTAATGATCCTGGTCGCAAAAGCTCCAACTTGTCATTCTTAGTATGGTATACACCCGCATTCTCCATAAAAGCAAAATCAAGTCCCGACAGGCCTGAGATTTCYCTGAAGATCTGAAAGTCCGTAGCCGATTTCACCAGACCAGAATGGAATATATCCTGAGCAAGCATCATGGTGGCAGGCCACTTAGCCACTTTGGCGAAGATGTCAATGAGCCACCTATCCGGACCACCTTGAAAGAGATAACTCTTTCCACCAACACCCATAGCCTCCAAATCTATAGCGCCACGGATCGATTCTCTCCATGGATGTTGGGTCATAAAACTATGCGCTCCAATTAAACCTTCTTCTTCACCTGCACGTTGGGAGCCTTGCTTCGTCAAGACTTAGCTACTCATAAGATCAGGGGCTCAAGAACTACATCCTCAAAGTACAACATGAGCTCCTACATCAAGATTACACCTAAGCTGGCATTGTCACTGCTTACGTATGTRATCGTGGAACTCATCCATAGCCATACAACGAGGTGACAAGTCATCTCGAAACTCACACCAGCCAAAAGTCTCAACAACGCCACCCTAGGAAAAGAATACAGACTAATGAGGAAATTTCACTTTACCTGTGTTAAAGAGAAATATAACAGAATGCTTGAAACCTTGGGCCCAGTGGGACAATGCACGCACCAATTCAAGCATGACACCTACACAAGAGCTGCAATCCCCAGCTCCTTCGGCTGTGATGACTGTGTCGATATGCGAAGATACCAAAATTGCATTCTCCAGGGCACTATCCTCATATTTAGGGTGTAAGCGTACAACAACATGCTTCAATCCAGAATAAACTAAAGACCTTCCTACAAAAAGCCCTTTTTTAAGTTGGATTACTCCTGCACTTGGGTGAAAGTAATCTACCTCTACTTCCACCTCTAAATTCGCTGTCTCTTGTACCTCTGTGACCTGGTCMAGCACGTACTGCAGGAAAAAAACGAGAAAAAATCTACAGTTAAATTTTTCCAAACTCCATAGATTAGAACGTGACCACAGCCTCTAATGTCTGTGCTACCTGACCTAGCACTAAGTGAAGGGGAAAAAAAATAGCCAAGAAATCGATTCTGTTGTCTTATTCACAAGCATGTTGCATGAAAAGCACTCCAAATCCACGAAGAAATAGTGGTGGTTACCATCCACACCATCGGTTTTGGAAACCTGGTCTCCCACAATCTCGTTTTCTCAAAAGCAGCACAGTTGAGTGATGTAAGGATGTGTTGGAACACCATTTTATGCCCGGAGTCCCCCCTATGGGAAATTCAGGTACTCACAAGCCATTGATTCCTCAGAGAGTCTACTCTTCCAAACCCCCCAAATAAAAWTMAAATTCAAATTCAAAAACAAAAACAAAAAGGCCCCGTGTACCTGAATAGCACGATTTAGGGCGTCACTGCCCAGCGGATGAGGTCCCAAAGAAGTAAGTGCTTTTACATGTCTGTAAGCTCGTTCTTCAGAAAAACCCCTAATTCCCGCCGCTTCCTCAGAAACCGGCGGAGGTAAACCCTCTGTCTGATATAGATAAACCCACCACATCCCGAACACAAGTGCCACAAGCATCGACAACCACTCCGCAGCAGCTATTCCGCTGCTGGTATTCTTCTTCTTTTTCTTCATGGGATTCGCAGCTTTAGAAGCACGCAAAATCACTTCAGAGGCCTCGGAAACATCGTCACCTGGCAAAGGCTGCGATGAAGACGGTTGCTGGGACGTCCGCCCATGTGTCTTGGATCGCCGTGACACAGACTTCGCCATCTCTTCAATGCAATAAGGACTACCCACCTACCGCATCCTTAAAAATACGTAGTCAGCAGTGAGTGTCAATCGCAACTGGACCTCCCCTCTGTGTCAAAATCAGTAAGCTCAGCAACAGGACTTCAGTGGAGTTTGATACAATTTCTCATTGCGTGCACCGCTAGACGGAACTCATACCCAACCATCACACGAAATTCACACCAAATTTGAACATAAAGACTATAATAGACAAGCAACCATGACATACAGTTTCAAACTTCAATCTTTTTACTTTTAAAGCATATGTTGAATCACAATTCCCAGCTTTAATTAAGTATTTGACAGGGCTTGCTGACCAATTATCTTGTTAGTACTAAATCATGACATGACTACTCCCTAACCCCCTATAGAATTCATAAAACTCACAAACTCCTATGACCAATTATCATCATCAAAACTAAATAAACAAAATACAATACATTAATAAGAAATATAAATCATTAAATCATTATGAGTTACATGTCTAGATGTCTATTTGATTTAGAAAAGACGTTGGCAAAAAATTTAGTAATGGATTGAAGTACAATACTGGACAAGATTCAGTTGGCTAACACCTCTCCCAAAGCTGCGAGAGCCTAAACACGAGGGCAATTCTAACTCATTGTACAGAAAGGAGGCTGACGAGAGGAAACACACAGAAATTCAGAGCAGCTAGTCTTTGTTGTCAAAGACCGCTAAAATTCAGCACTTCATTTCTTCACAGGAATTTTACAATCTAAAAATTAACTCTCAAAAACATCGCATAAAATCTTCCACACCTACTTGCAACGCCTGACTAAATTCGACACTCCAACACCTTACACAAGAATTCCATATTGATTATGAGAACGTGAAAATTAGAACTCATGTTGCGATTAGATGCAATTCCCTTAAAGATAATGAAGAACAGTAATGACAAGTCAAGTAAACCTCATTTTTGAAGTTGAGAAGGCAACTATAGTTGAAGCGTCAAACATTTTTGCAAGATACTTATGTCACACGACTTCAAAAGTGGGGACCAAACTTTTTTAGGCACCATTTTGATGGAAAAATAAGTTTCATACCCACTTTTATTTCGACTTTTTTAACTCAACCGGCTTTTTCACAAAACTCATGCGTTTAAACCCCGGTTTAGAGTACTTTACGAATAACTCAATTGTGCTATTTCTCTTATAATTTTTTTTTGACCACAGTGATCTCAGTTTTGAATATGAATACTGAAAGACAACCCAATATTTTCAAGAAAAAAAAAAAAAAATCAAAAAAAAGTTTTTTTCTGCCCGAAAATTCTACCCGAAGTCAGGCAACGACCAAAAAATGGTTGTTTGAGCGCTTAGGGGTTAAAGGACCACACTATTTTTTGGGGCTACATAGAAATTTTGGGCAAGCTAATGTGAATGATAGTTTGTTTGCATATTTTAGGTGGAAATTTTAGGAGAAGGTGTGGTAGAGGAATACCTTTTATGTGCACTAAATTCCATGACGTTTGTCATTTGGGAATGTGAATCAAAAGAATGGACTCGCTGGTACAGCCACTTTTGAGTGCATTGTGTGACAAAAATGTCAATGCACCCAAAATCCAATTTGTATTTATTAATTCTTTGATGCCCCGGAATTTTTAAAATTAAATTATGTTAATTGTTTTGCTCCCCCCCCCTCCCCCATTTGTAATTTTGAGGTGAAGATGGGGTGCCATTCAATATGGGATAAATCCCATATCATTGTATTATAACTATATCTCGTATTGATATTGTATCCGTATCCGTATCCGTATAGTACATGTATTCGTATAGTACTTGTATCCATATAATACATATATGTGTATAGTATATGTATACATATACATATTTGTACATCGTACATTGTATATTGCACAATATCTATATCGTAATTCTACTTGTATTCGTATTCAAAGATGTTTTGAAGGTCAACGGTATTCGAGGGGGGAGAGATTTATTTTTATTTTTAAATCAACGGTTCTGAATTTTTCGTTTGGGGAGGGGGAGGAAATGGAAAACTCAAGGTGACAGCCTCTTTTTACTGGATTGTMACTGGATTGTGAATCAAAAGTTATGGCTAGTAGGCAATAGGGCTAATGTATTATTTTTTCTCTAAATGGTAGTTTAGGCATATGAGAAAAAAATTCTTTTTTTAAACCATTGCAACCATTGGGATTGCCATCTTTCAATTCCATAATGAAATTCTTGAAAATTTAGTATTATGAATCATTCTCTACTTCTTTCTACTTACTATTTCATCCTGTATGTTTTACAATTCCAAATAATCTTATATTTACAAGCATATAGCCAACTTGCCTTGAAGAATGAATCCAAAGAAGCACCACCATTTTGGACATTTTTAGTACAAATGTGAGCTTCTGAAGTATAGTTACTTGGTTTTTCATAGGGCCTAAAAAAGAATATTCACATTTCTGTCAATTGGAACGCTAATATCTTGCAATCTACATGGTGGAAATTTCTGAAATTGTTTCCACATTTTATCCACATTTTATCAGACTAGTCTATTAAACGCACCTACAATTGTGTATGTCAAAAATCTTTTTTCTCTAAAATTTGGTAGTAGTATTAAAAAAGACAATTTTGGAGCCGCTTAGGTGAAAACATAGTCACTGAACTTCAAGGATTAAAAACAAGAAATGATTCATGAATATGTTAGATTGAAATTAGGGTATGGAGAGTTAAAGCTTCATAATTTGAAGGAAGTGGACTATTAGTTTTAGAAAAATAATGGAGTGAGTATTGTACACTTAAAAGATTGTGAGCTTTCATGAAATATTTGTATCTATTTTGATATATGATGTCGCTTGTCATGAAGCGTGTGGACGTTACACCTCAAACTTCTTCCTAACAAAGTATTTTGTCATTTAATTTGTCTTGTAGTCATGCCTCCATCCAAAGTTCTTTTTTTGTATACATGAACTTATATCTGTTTAGGATGCAAAATATTTAACATCAAGTGCTTGCAATGTTACAATTGGGGGAAGGCCAACAATGCAATTACAATAAAGTGTTCCATTAAGGGCACACAAATAGAATCTCTTTTTGGTAGACTTGTAAATGATTGTAATCCCTACAACTCCATGATTGTCATTTTTTTCTATTGGATATTTTATTTGTTAGTTTAACAAAAAGAAAATTTAGAAATAGGCACCATATTTCTTCAACGGGAGTATTTTTATTAATCAATATGTTATGTCTACAGAATAAAATTTGAAAATATTCCTCTTATTTCAAGAATTTACCATATTTTTTCCTAACTTTAATTAATTAATGAACATGAAGTACTCATCTTGATAGTAAAGTATAATACTATGTACTTAACCAAGAATCATTCCAAAATTGTCAATTCTAATGCAAATCAATGTTTTTGAGGGTTTTAGGTGGAGTTTGAGGAGTTGAAGGTATAGATATCAAACCACATGATTTTGTTATAAAAGTGTATGGAATATTTCAAAATTATTCAATCAGATCGGGTGCATCAAACAGCAAGAAATTGGATCGCTTTGATGGATCAAGGACGGTCACCGGGAGGAGGGTCACTAGGAGGAAGGTCGCGCGGGCTAGGTCAGAGGGAGGAGGGAGGTCGGGGACATGGAATGGCCCTTCTTATCTCCCATCCATCCACCTTGGGGGCAATGAGGGGGTCAATTCACCCTGACCTCTTATCCAATGGGCTCCAATAGGCATACTTATAAATTAACCTCATTGCTATGTTCAAGTCTTATTTAGGGATGTGTAAACTTAGGTTGTAAACTCATCTTATTGATGCAAAAATGGAAGGCATTAGAAGTCATGTGAGATCTTAAAAAGGCTTTGCGTTCCCATGATGGTGTCATGGTTAATAAGCTAGCCAAGCCATTGCATTGTTTGTTGGCTGCACCAACAACTTTGACACATAAACCTTAAACCTAAATTGAAAAAACATCTCTTCATCAAATAAAAAATGTAGTATGCCATTAAAAAGGTCTTCAAAATGCACTTTTAATAGTAGAAAATTAAGRTAGAMATATCATARAYRGTGACAATACCATAAACGGTTTCAATGTACAKGGTCTTGTCATTTATGTCTTGAAATGTCCAGATYAAGTACATTGAAAACACTTTTGAAAACATTTACGGTACCATAACAATTTATGGAATTTCTACCTTACACCTTGAATTTCAAAAATTGATGACCAATGCAAAGACTCTAGAGTTTCCTTGTAAGGTTCTTAGATAATTAAGAATAATTTAAAGAATGTAAAGCCACAAACAATGTAATGTATGACTACTCTTTCAATGCCCCAAATTCAATTTCATGTACACATTGCCCTTGATCCATGTGCAAGAATCACAAAATAATTCTAACATTTCAACAAAATCTTAGATTTCTAACAGCAATTGTACAAGACATGAGAGCATCCCTCCTCAAGAGACAATTGTGCAGTTGACTAAATCAACCTTAGCATTTCTGAAAATAGAGTTTCCATATGTCATTTCTTAAAATGACAACCAATGACATTCTTTTGCACAATCCTAGATGGCTGGGCAAGCCAAAGTGGCAATCAGCGATACTAGTATTATTTTGAAGTTGAAATTAGATGAAACAAAGTGAATTGGATGAAATATCTAATTTTTGATTCTAGAGCTTCAGGGAAAGTCCTTTCGTGGATCCCATGGATAATTCGAAAGTAAATAAACAAGCAGCTACGAGGCTCCGTTCCTAATCCCTTCATGGATCCTTCGATTCTACAGCTTCAGGGAAAGTCATTCATTGAATACCGGTACTTTTAGTCCTCCACAGTGTTTCAGGGTTAAGTCTTGGTCAAAATCAGAGCAGAAAATCTCAACATTTTACAACAGTCAGGGAGCACTTTGCAAACTTGTCAAATCATAATCAATAATCATCATCACCATCATGCTTCTGCAATAATCTTTCAAAAGAATCATTAGCGGTTGCTTGTTGTTGAAATTCGTCACTTCGAGGAGGGACTGACCAAGACTCCATTCCATCCTTCAGTGCCTGCTCTAGCTCCTTCCTCAGAACCTCCCACGCAGTCACAGTAGATGACACCTGCGCAATAGTGCTTACCAAGATAGMATTTGAGTCTTGAAGTGTCTSTTTGGCAGCTCTTAGCTCTTTCTCAATGGTTGCAACTTTGTTTCCCCTGCATCACCATTAAACGTCAGGCACGGACTATACAAACCAACGAATAGTTTCGTGAAGCAAACATTTATTCAGTAACTAAAATATTGATACGAATCCACTGGTGCAGCACCTGCTAACCTCCCATTCCTGTGAACGCTGCATACAGAATTCCACCTACACACATAGGTATCTGTGGATCAGAATCCCAACAGGAGTATGTGTAGTTCACTCACCGCGGACCTAGATCACAATCGATTTCTTGCTAGCGCCCAAGAATATGGTTAAAATTAAAGCTCTCACGTTTTACTTCACGTAATAATAAAAATTGTAAAAGAGGTTAAATATTCAATAGCAGCTTAGTCGTTGGCTGGATTCTTTACTTTCATGCCTAGATCTAGAATCTCACAGTAACTTTGGCTGGATGAATGAAAATTCCCAAATCAAGAGAAAACACGCACCTTCTTCTGCAACTGTTCGTACTGTTTGCCAAGCTGTTCAAGTGCACCCTCCAATTGCTCAACTTCAGTCTTTTTACTGCGAAGTTCCTTAGCACTTTTCTCCTTYGCAACCATCCAGACTTCCACGGCCATGAATTTGCTTAAATCCTCCTGCCCAATGCATCAAACCAGTACTGAAGGACTTAGTACTCAACTCCCTCATTTTGACCAGCACTGGCTGTAGTGGAGAGAGAGGAGTCTCAAGTTGCAACAAAGCCAAGCCAAGCCCGTCACCTCAACACTGAACCCCAAAAGGACCAAAAGCCCAAATTGGGCCTCGTGCAATTATTGAGTAGGTCATAGAGAACTTTCTTTTGTCCAATTCTTATATTTTGTTTCTGACCAACACGTGCAATGTTCATCACATAATTCTGGTGTTGTAAAATTTGTCCAATCTAAATTACGTTTTCACATATGATCAATCAGACTGGTCATTTTCAAACCATGAACTCCTCGTCCTTAAAAAATTTGAGGTGCATATGAGCATACCTTGAACTCTTTGTCCGAGGCCTCCAACAACCCTCCACCTCCATGCTGTCCTTGAAATACTGTCCGATAAAGCACAGATGTGTCACTACAAAACTTGAACAAGTCAGTTACTTTCACCAGATAGTCTAGAACCAGCAGCGTGACCAGATAAAATTTCCAGCAACATTCACGGGGAACTACTAATTGATAAACGGAGCTTACATAAGCTCATCAATACGAAACTGTGTCATTCGAATTTCCTGACAAGTTAAATCCTCTCCATCGTATAAGAACTTCAGACTGGCTCTCCTGCAAATCAGAAGTACAGGATGCCATTTATTGTAGTGTAACTTCAAGTCAAAATGTGAGCTGATAAAGACGATGAGAGATAGAGTCCCAACCCTAGGCACTAAGATTACTGAAAACAAAGCTCAACAGAATACGGGTGTAGAAAAACTCTTTGAACTGCTATACCAGAAGTAACTAATGGAAACAAAATGAATCATTCAAAACCAGTACAACAGACAGAATGAGCAGACGACTTCCACTTACAGGTTCAATAAGAATTCAACATTGGACAGTCAGACCTCCCTATCGGTTAGCAGTCGGAAGTAAGAAAAAGTTAATCATATGCGTTGTTCACTAGTTTTTATTGTTAATAAAATTGACACTACTGATTAAATCTCTTTTAGCTTTTTCCATTCACGTCGTCATATTCATCCAAGCTAGCCTGATTGTTCCAAAAAGAAAAATGAAAGAGGCAACATATTCTACCTTTGTCAGTGGCTAAAATTCAATAAAAAAAAGTTTTCAAGATTAAGCAAAACTAGCGTTTTGAGGTTCGAAAATATTAGACTAAGTGGGGAAGGAAGCCGATAGCTAACTGTATGGTCGTGTCGATTGCAAAACTGACATAGATAATTTACTTCAAATGTGGTATCCATTCTAAAGGTCCGACTGCAAATTGGTACCAGTGTGGATCTCACCTGCCAGCCGTTCTCTCCACTGAAAAAGATTTCCCATTGATTATCCCTTCAACTCGAACACGTGCACGCTTAGCAGCACTATGCACCACTTCGGCTGAAGGAAGTCCACGGACTGAGTCTGGGCGTGGATCAGTTGTGCCTGAGACACCATTTATGCAAAATTCATAACATAAAGTGACGGTTTTGTGCACCAATAGCTTTGTGGCTGCTCCACGAAAGGCAGAAAGTAGCATCGTTCCTTCTTTCAACTTGACAAGTTTGCTAGTTTCGTTGTCACACACCTGGTCATGGTTGCCAGGTATGAAGATGGCAGGGCACTGCCAAGAYTGCAGCTCCAGGATAGCGATATTCAGAAGCTCCACAGGTAAAGCACCTCTCGAGTGCCAAAAGTCTCCCAGAAATATAATACCTGCTTTCCTGCAGCCTTCCCCTTAACTATCACCATCTGATTGACAACCACGGCCATTGGAATAACAATATCGAATCCCAATGGAAAAGTGCTCCAGTTTAATGCTCTAAGGGAGAAGATACTAAAGCAGTTGGTGAACTGATCCCATCTCCTATACCAACAGCAACTCATCAATTCATACACTGGTCTTTGAATGGAAATGGGATTACCTACAGTCACTTATGGTGGTCTACAACCTCCAACTTTAAATGACAGCATAAGGAATCCATAAAGTGATAATATTTTGATCTCAACAGAGATCTTGTACCTAAAGATCTACACACTAAACATCTCCCAAAAATCTCACTCCTACATATGTAAAACTGCTTTGTACTATCCTCTACCTTAAGTCCCACCAAATTTGTTTGCAAAAGGAGAAACCGGGTGATGCTGTTGCCTCACCTTGCAAGTGCAGCAGCATGCACGGTTTGAAGAACTTSGAGGCACACATCGCATGTGCGTCGACTTAAGTGAAGATCCGAAAATACCACCCATGATTCAGGTTCGGCCCATACATCGGCAACCTAGAAACATCAAATGGCCACCGCTATTAAAAATTTTGAAACCAAATCAATAAATTAGGGATTTGTGCTACAAATGACGAGAAGATGGTCAGTAGAATGTCTAAAGCTGTATTATGCTTTTAGTGTAATTCATAAGAACAAACCAAGGGTTTCCACTTAAAACAAAAAGGACCAAACATTCTTGAGCAGTAGTGACCTTTCGAGAACAGTGCCAACAAAAAGTTACTTCGAAGTCATGCCAACACAAGTGAGAGCTCAACTTTGGAAAATAAGGTGTCGGGGATTCCTTTCCAATACAGGGGGATTTCTACAATGTTATGAAGAAGATTATGGTACAGTAATTAAAAATCTAACTAAACCACCTCCACTAAATCATATTTGAAAATTCAACAGGGATTATTTTTTAATGTTAAAAAGGCACCCAAAAATTCGTACACAAATCGAAATCAACTGAAGCTCACGAAACAAGTAAACTTACAGTCATTCCTCTTCCTACAGTCTCCAAGTTGAACCTCTTCATGAATTGTGAACTGGAATTTCGAAATTTCCAAACAATTTTCCGAAATTTAAAAAAACAAGCAATGCTGCAGCTAGGACTCTAATTGGCAACCAAGCAGGAAAAGAGCTCATTCAAAGGTTAAAGAAAAGACATACCACAGGCTTAGCAAGAGCTCTGGCCGAGAGTGGAACGGTGGAGAAGCTCCTCGAGTTTGTTCTTGTCGCTGCGGTACGAGCTCGAATTGTTCGTCTTGGAGAGTTGTGAAACGGATTGTGTACTCTGACGCGCAGTTGAGCACCATGATAGCGACTGGTTGCTAATGAAGAGTACCTTGTCTTGATGTGCAACACAAATGCGCGGACGTCGGAAAGACGCAACAAATGCGCGGACATCGCTRGAAGCTTTGGAGAGCGACTTCACCAGCGAATTCGATGCGCAAGTCTCATTGCAAAACCCAAACACCCAGGCCCAAGACTCAACCCCAAGACTCCTCCGCAAGACCCCTCCGCAAGACCCCTCCCCTTGCCAAGACTCCCCTCCAAGACTCCGCCGCAAGGACACGAACTTTTACTTTCGGACTTTTACTTTCGGACTTTTACTTTCAGGATCCTCCCAAATGACAAGGACCCACAACCTATATATGAGATGAATACACTTAAAATTAAACACACATTTCACCATTCTCTCTTCTTTCAAACATACCTTTTCTACTTTGGGGATGTTACGCAGGCCAAGATTATACTTGAAAGATTCTAAAGCAATTGTATATGTTTAGAATGTTATTTTGATTTCACAAATTGCAAGAACTTTTTTGAAAAATATCTAGTTCTTGTAGTGCTAATAACACTTGTGAAGAGATCTTTTGGAAATTTGAAAAATGGCAAAAATAGTTGAAATAGTTGGAACAATAAATATAGATGTTCAAAAAGAAGAAAAGAAAGACAATTCAATGGAGCATAAAAAATCAAGCTTTGCGGACCCTCTTCAATCTTTATCCACTAGAYTAGAACCAAAGGAAGATTTGAATTTGCCCAAGTGGCCAACACCCTCTGCTCCAATTGACATTCCTCAAAGAAAAATCATAGTCAAACCKGTTTGGATTGAGAATACAGGATGGCTTAAGTATCAAGAACGGTATAGGCAAGGCCCTATTTATTAAGTGCAAAAAAAAAATTACAGCTTTTGAAGTGATTATATTGTCAAAGATGTGAAAATTAAATGTATAACATAAGTGCATAAAGATATACCCAACTTGCACTAGTAGAAACCTTTTTTTGGTAGAGTGGCCAAATGACCACAAAAAATGACACAACATTAGTTCAGTTTGTCACATATCAAAATTGATTTTAAAATTTTATTTATTTTTCAACAAGTTAGTAGCATTAGATTTTGAAGCTAGAAAAACAAGTCCAATTTGTTGGTGCATGTAGATACATTACTTTACATGACATGCATGTGACTTAAAGACGCATTGCAAAGTGCAAAGAGTTAGGCGCATCTATAGGGTTCAAATCTAYACTACCCACAAACTATCACAACTAAAAGAGGCCACCTAGGCATTGAGGAACTTAAGTCCTCACATTTCATTAGATGAAATTTGATTCCTTCAAAAATGACATTTATTCACTGTACAACATAAAGACAATGAATGGACAATAGAAATGGAAGTGGTTAGCAAGTAACAAAATGTACAATAATCGCATGCTATATTAATCATTTTTTGAAGTACAACAATCTTGACTTGTATATACAGTCATATCTTGGTATTTGAACATACCTCATTATAATCTTATGTGTTGTTGTGATTTATACTATATTTGGTTTAGAATATACATACAAACCCATATATTGGGCTATAAAACACATTTTTTTTCCAAAAATTAAACGCTTTCAATCTATGTGTTGTGCAAGTAATCTTAGATTTTGTGTAGTGGGAGGCCTCCTTCCGAAGGCCTCTTGAGCTATGACGGCCCTATAGCAACAACAAAGCCTACAAAGCCTGAGCGAAGGGATTCTCCTACTTTGTTAAGTAGTGGGTAGGCTTGGATATTGTGCTAGGGCCTTATATTCTCAATAATTGTGTCGGACGTCCACATTAGGTAATTGTGAGATATAATTGGCACAATTTTCTTAAAGGAGCATACCACTCAGTCCTAAATGTTTATATCCTATATGGTCATTGTTTTTGTCAAAAATGAGTTTCTATATATTTTTAGGATTCTCTTGGTTCTCTATTCTCTTCAAAAGCTAGGCTGAGTATGTGTTTTTTCTAAATTTTATTTAGAATTTAGAAAAAAAAATTAAGGTTGTATATGCAATGAGGACAATTTTGCATAGAAGTGGTCATATGTATGTTTGTAAAATTTTGATTTAAGAAAATGGTTGATGATCAAATCAGTCAAAAAATTATAAAAAGAATTCTATCTTATTCAACTCCCAAAGAAGCATTTCAATGTCTCCATTGAGCAAATTYCCTTACTCTTGTTTTTGCTATAAACAAGAGTAAGGATAAATGCTAAGGATTGGCACTTTATTAGATCCTTTTTTACACTCATTTCGGAAAACTCTAAAAGAAAAGGAAATTTGTCTATCACCCTACCAAGCCCAAAGTGTTTGCCAAAGTTCCAATGTGGAACTTTGGCAAATTCTAAAATACTTTAAACAAAATCAAGCTTATCAAGTAGATGACTCTCAATTTGTACACATGAGCAGCTAGTACTAGCAACAATAAACAACCTTACACTCTAAAATAGAATAAAAAAATAAAAAATATACAATAAGAATGACCTAAAAACTTAAAAATAATTGAAATAAAATGTTTAGAATAATTATGAAACATTTGAATGCTAAAGACAAAGACCAAACCATAGACAAAAGTAGAAAACACAACCAAAAACCTTAGAAACCTTAGAAACTTAGAAGTCATGATATGGACTATGTTGTGCCATCCTCTCACGAAGCAATAGAACATAAAAAATCAAACTAAAATTATTAAGAATAATTAGAATTGAAGTATTCAAACAAAATATTAAACATTTAATAATATTCAAAGATTTCTTTAGATAAATAAGAAGTTTCTTTCACAACTACGGGATTCCAATATATAGGTTAAATGTGCCATGAGGACAAGTCCACATGGAAATGATWATATGTATGTTTGTATTTACTTAATYATTTATTATGATCAATATTCTTTGTATTGATTAATAAACATTGAATAAAAAATGATTGATGATACTATAAAATTATTTATTGAAAAGTGATTATGTCCAAATAAAAATTATATGATTATTAATATAGTGACATTAATATTTAATCAAAATATTCTTTTAAACAGGTGTATAAGAAGAAGAAATGTGTTTATTGAAAAATGAARTCTAATTTGATAAAAATTTATATTAAAACATAGATTAGTAACAAAATAAAATGACAAATGATAAAGGTTTTAATGACTATAAGTTATCATTTTATTTTATCAAGATTTAATGTCATCAAAACTTTATCATTTATCATTTGTTTTGTTTGTAACAATGAGATCTTCTAGATCGTATGTCCCTTTGTCAATGTGTTTTGGGTACCTTTAAAAAGCTCTCTGCAAGGAGGGATGCATGAGCTTTGCTTTATGGCGTTTAGATGTATAGTGTGGAAGTAATTGGATTTTGAAGTTTTTATGAATTTAAAATTTTTGAAAAACTGAAAAATATGAAATAAAAAGTTATAATTTACTTAAAAATAATTCATGAAGCTAAACTCCTAAAAAATTGCAAATCAAGTGGTAAATGGTTTCTTTATGGACCTCAATTCCTAATTGGGCTKGACTATATTAGTGCTACAAACCTTCTTATTAGGAAGAATAAAAGTTTGGGGCTTGATTCCAAATTTTACTTCAAAAAAAATATAGGAGCAAATGATTGATTGCAAATGATTAAAATTTTTAAAATATTGAATTCGTATTTTGAATCCTCTAGTAGTAGATCCCAAACCGTGGTTGGGTCATGAAATACAAAATTGACGCCCTGAAATAGGAGGGAGATTTTTTTCCAATTCCCCATCAATTTTCCCAGATATTAAACCCAGTCTACAAAGTGGGCTTAACAGGTTGGATTCACCCCAGACATAACATTGTTAAGACATAACATTGTTAAGTGGCTCACTTGCCTAACAAAGGTCAAGAATGTTATGAGAGGTAGATGCTGAAATTTTTTATTTTCCACACATGATAAATTTTGAAAATTTTGAATTCGTGTTTGCAATCAGATACCCTCAATAAGCTAGGAGAGGTCTTCAACATACCCTAGATACAACTCAAAATATGGGACTTTTTGACTTTTACTTTTACCCCGGAGAACCCAGAAATTACCATTCTGCSTCCACTTCCGTCGTGGGCTGGATGTAACTTACCCATTTTCTGGGAGAGAGAAGGGGTTGTTTTGGAGAGCCAAATCTCGGCACATTTGAAAAGATTTTGTCAATGGCGAGGAGCATCAAGCATCTGTTGAATTGCACCCGTTTCACTTTGAATGGGAGAAGAGGAAGTGGCCTTCCATCGCTCGGCTGATCAGACGCCGTTTCTTATTAGGTTGCATGGATTTGGTCGAAGGTGCTGCTGGCTTGCAATTGCACCTCCTGGTGAAGGACCCATTGAAGAATAGAGTGTTGAAGATTTAGAGGATGCGCAGAAATCTTCCTAGGCAGGGCGGCTCATGGCGGTGTAGCGAGCCAGACGCCATTTTGAATTCCTGGCCGAACAGGATTCCTCAGACTCTGGATTTGATGACTTTCACGTCTATTGTCACTCAAGAGATATTTGGATTCTAAACATCGACTCATCGGCTTTCATCAATAATTAGTACGAAGTATCTTGCACGAGGCTCCTGAACAAGATTATCASAACTTTGAAACACCGKTGCATCATGCAAGTGYGCTATTCAACTTCCGGGTGTGGGAATCGGTTCCTGAGGTAGGGTCGCGAGGCTGATGCATTTGGTGTCTGGCCATCTCACCTTGYTGCACCAGATTTTTTGGGTGGTTCGTTGAGTCTACACTGCCTGGTGAACCTTGGCAWCGGAGCAGGAAGTCCTCAGAGCATGAATCCTCACGTTTGATGCTTTCTCTGCAAYACAATCAAATTTGGAAACTTTTCGCATGCATTAGGGTTTACTCGGTTAGGGTTTAGCAATTTGGAGGGATGCAAGAACAGATTTGGGAGGTAGCTGARAATGTCGATGAGATGATTCTTCTATGATAGTCTAGATTGAAGTCTTTATTGCATTGACTGTTGTTCCTATGGAGCTGCTGCTGTGAGGGAGCTTCTCTTCCTGACTTTAGGGTTTAGCAACTTGGAGTTAGGAATAGACACAGGCGAAATGTAGCTCAAGGACTTGCAGAGATTGATTCATGTAGATGAGGTTAGATTGAAGTTAGGGGGTGGAACTTGTTGCATTTACCGAACGTTGTTCATGTCATGGGTGTTTTCCTCTCTAGTGTTAGGGTTTGGCAAATTGGTAGATAGAGTAGGAGAAGTTGTAAGGGAGCAGAAAATTCGAAGCTGTTGATCCTATACGACGCATAATTTCTTCGTTGAAGTCAAGATTTTAGAAGCAGTTATTGGGGTTGTTCATGTGGGATGTTGTGGTTTAAGGTTTCTAGCTCTTCATAAGTAGGATTTTTTTATCTGTGCAAGTTTCAGTATTTGTTAGAGATTGATACTTCACATTTGCAACTTTCTCCGGACTAAACTGGAGTTCCAGTCAGGTTTCCGGAAGCTGAAGTCAACATTAGAAGTCGTTCGTGTTGATGCCGAACTGCTGTTGTTACTGTTGTTGGATTTAGCAGTGTGGAGAATTGATCAGACWCAGTTGAAAGGGAGCAGAAGACCTGAAGAGATKATYTCGTATGCTAYATGAATYTTTTTAYTGACTATAGCTTTTTATTAAGGMTGCATACATCGGTGGTTGTTGATGTAGGAAACTGCTGAGGGTGTTTTCTCCCCGAACTGAGGGTTTAGCATTTTGGAGGGGAWTTYWCAAAAYAGARAGATAACACATACAATGAAAGGTATTGGAARATTTGAAGACAYAGATTCATAAATGAAAYTTTGTGTGTGGACTGARMTGAAGTTCTAGTCAATATTCTRCAATATTTTCGAGCATACAATGGAAKTTATTCGTGCTGAAGACARAGGAGCTATACGAAATAGACAAGTTATGGACGCAGTTGAACAGACTTGAAGATATTGGCAGTCACACGTGACACTTTGTGTGTATGCTGGAGTCAAGTTTTGAAGCACTGGACGCTGCTGATGTTGAGGTTGGGGTTGGAGAACCAAGCAAGAAAGGTTTCTACCTTCATGGAGGTTTAGCACTTTGAAGAAGAGAATACCTCATTTGAAAGGAGAAGATTGATACTTATATACTTTATGGACGTTTACTCAAGGTTTCAGATACTGCATGCTTTTGGAGAAGGGGCTTCACTTGGGAGACTGAGAAGAGACATCGAACCACAAAATGTCTGCATTCACTCGGCCTTCATTACGTCATATGCAACAAACGAGAACCTATTTGGTGTGTGGAGCTGGTGCACAGGTGAGTGAGTGTTAGCAACATTTTTGTCCAATATATTTACGTTCCTCCACAGCAATGTTTGATAAAAAAACAAGAGTGTTAGGTATTCTCCCAAATTGATAGGACATGACCATGGTTTGTTGACCGTGAAACATTATCTATTAGTACTGTTGAGTATCTTCTGCTCAACCTGCTACCAATATGATTTTTGACGCACTGTTGGGGATTTGTGTGACCAGTTTGAACACAAGGTAGCAAAGAAAGTGCTTTGGGTAGATGGTTGGTCAACTCCACGATGGGTGAAGGCTATGCTCAAATTGATGGTTTTTAGAAAATTACCATCGCATGTTGGTTATCACATGAGCGATTCTCAAGAGATTGTACATCCAAATAGGTATTGGCATGAGCATGTGTTGTCTCCCTTTGTGACTAGATGTAGGTGCAACTCATTTTGCTATAGAAGAAACTTACGTTTTGAAGGTGGATGTCAAACCCACACTTTGCAATTTGTTTATTAGATGCTGAGTGAATCTTGGGATTTTGCTATTTGAGGATTTGGTTTATGCAACATTCTTTTCTTTGTTTGCTTTATGATTTTTATGATTTTTACTTTGTGAGTGTTTATTAGGTGGATTTAAAGTGCAAGAACCTTTTTGAGAAATATTGTGCAAGTATGTGTGAATTGATTGAGCAAAGGTTTCCACGTTTTGAAGGTTGTTCTCATGAAGAATGTATTGATGAGCAGRTTTCCCAATGGCAATTTCGGAACAAACATTTCACCCACTAGTGCAAGAGAKTCGAAGAAAGCTATTAAAGTTGGCGGTGACAGTAAGCAAATGCAAAGCGTAAAAAGCACGAGTGAAGCAATTGATGTTTTGAAGAACCGACTACAACAAGGCATTGCGATAGATTCGTACACGTTTGTTGAAGTTCTGCAGCGGTGCTTAAAGCAGGAAGACCTTACAGCAGTAAAGCAAGTGCATGAGTGCATCATTGAGAGTGGCATGCAGCAGAATATCTATGTGGCAAACAACCTATTGATTCTATACATCAGATGTGGGAGACTGAAGGATGCCGGCAGAGTGTTTGACGAGCTTAGGAGGAAGGATGTCATTAGTTGGAACATCATGATTGGAGGTTATGCTCAGCACAATCGTGCGAAAGATGCTATGGCAGTTTTCAATCAAATGCGCCAAGAAGGTACGCAGCCGGATGCAGTTACTTTTCTGAACATCCTGAAGGCCTTTGTAAGCCCATCAGCTTTCAAATGGGGCGAAGAGATTCATGCGTATATCAGAAATCGTGGCTTTGAATCTGAAGTGCGTGTGGGGACTGCGCTCCTTAGAATGTATGCAAAATGTGGGAGCATAAAGGAGGCAAGGAAAACATTTGATACGTTAGCTAGTCGCAATCTCATATCCTGGACTGTAATGATTGGAGCATATGCAGAAAGTGGTTGTGGTGAGGAAGCATGCCGACTCCTTCTCCAAATGAAACGGGAAGGTCTTAAGCCAGATGCAGTCACGTATGTGAGCATCTTGAATGCCGCCGGGGCTTTGGACTGGGTGAAGGAGGTTCACAGCCACGCCCGTGAAGCGGGATTTGAGTCGGACTTGCGTGTGAGCAATGCGCTTGTCCACATGTACGCAAAGAGCGGTAGTATTAATGATGCGCGACTCGTTTTTGACAGAATGGAAGAACGGGATGTAGTCACATGGACTGCGATGATTGGTGGACTCGCCCACCATGGATGTGGGTCTGAAGCTTTAGAAGTCTTCAGGAATATGAATGCAGCCGGTGTGAAGCCTAATRGGTACTCYTTTGCGGCAGTRTTAACTGCCTGTAGCCACGCAGGCCTTGTTGATGAAGGCCGTCAACTCTTCCAGGCTATGTCGCAAGAATATGGCATCGTTCCCAGTGTGTTGCATTGGACCTGCATGGTGGACATTCTTGGGCGGGCAGGRCACTTGGAGGAAGCRAAGCGCTTGATTGATAATATGCCAGTTGAACCAGATGGAGCGATTTGGGGAGCCTTGCTCGGTGCTTGTAGCTCTTATGGGAATGTGGAGTTGGGTGAACTCGCGGCTAACGAGCGTGCCAAGTTGGAACYGAATGATGCCTCTTCGTTTGTGATCCTCTCCAACATCTATGCTGCAGCTGACCAGTGGGAGAAGGTGTCATTGGTGCGCACTATGATGCAGGAGAGAGGTATATACAAGGAACCAGGGCGTAGCTGGATCSAAGTTGATAACAWGACTCATACCTTTGTTGTAGGGGATACGTCTCATCCAGAAACAAATGAAATATATGYGGAGCTAAGCAGATTGACTGAGRTTATCAAGGCYGAAGGCTACCATCCTGACACCCGGCTTGTGTTGCATGATGTTGATGAGAAGGATAAACAGTTTTCTTTGTGCTCTCATAGTGAGAGGTTGGCTATTGCTTATGGACTTATTTGCGCACCTAGTGGTAAACCAGTTCTTGTTTACAAGAATCTTCGGGTGTGTTTAGATTGTCATGTAGCAATCAAATTGATTTCCAAAGTGACTAGAAGAGAGATTGTGGTGAGGGATGCAAATCGCTTTCATCACTTTAAAGAGGGCTTGTGTTCTTGTAAAGATTATTGGTGATTAGTTTGGCAATCCTTGATTTCTTGTGGAGACAAGGTTAAATTCCTCTTAAAACGTTTGATGATCTTTGACTATCGACTATTCTTGATGATGTTAGACTATTTTGATGATCATTATGTGCATGAGGAATAAGTTGTCTCATCCGTAGTTGCCTCCTTTTAATTTTCTTGAGGAATAAGTTGTCTCATCCATAATTGCCTCCTTTTAATTTTTTTTGTTGTGAACTTTTTCTAGAATGTATTGGTGAGGTGTAATTGATTTAGCATTGTTGTGTCCTAAAGTTAAGTGTGACATGTTCACATTATCACTTGCTCAATTGTGACCACAAACTACATCCAGCAAATCATGTTTGCCAAGGAACTAGTGTAGGTAGGGGTTTGCAATTGTGGATGTGTTGATTGCGTTTTGTGTAGGTTCATAGTGCACATGCTTCCCATGCATTAGAGTTCTTTGGGTTTGCCAACTCCCTTGGCCAATTGCTACTCTTGCAAACCTTAATTCACTTAGATAGGGTACACTCTTAAAAGACTAATTAATTAGAGTAGTCATTCACAATGTAGGTGAATCCATTCTTAACTGACCCTGATTCTATTCTCTTCATATTCACAAGGCAATAAGTTTACTTTTACAATTTCCCATTCATGTTCAAAATACTAGCTCCATATCCACATCCCCTATCCTACCATACAAGCTCTCTCAAGAATTAACCCATCTATGCCTCCAAAGTCCATCAATTTTGAAGAATGGACAAAGTGCTTCCAAGCAATCATGCTTTTGTCGTCCCACTTAACCCAGGAAGGACGCCGCGAACGTTCAATGTCCGATAGATGATAGAGTATATTTTCGTGCGGGACAGAAGAGCAACTATTCATCCTCGGAATTTTGTGTGGAAACTAAGGGGAGATCCTCTACAATACTTTGACTTCAAATAAGTTCTTTTGAATTTTTGAATACCAATCGTTCCCACGTTTTCAGAATGATGATTTCCACATGGACCCCACATCCTTCTAGGGTTAAGTTACGTCTCGTTCATCCAAAATAACACATAGATCTTTTACAAAGAATCGCCCCTCATTTTTGACCGAGTTCATAACATTCAATAGCGTGCTCTGGCGCTGCCTTGGCTTAGGGTAGATGGTGTGGAAATATATCACGCCCAACAGCCTTCATCAGTAGCTAATTGGACATGTAGAGGATGCAGAGGATGTTGGGTGTGAAATATTCCACACCATCACTGTAGAGACCATGCTTGACCATGCTTGACCATGCTTGCTACTGAATGTTACGTTGCTCCAATCTAACGTACATAACATAATTTTGCAACAAAGATAGAAGAAGAAAAAAAAACTGCAAAAGTTCAACAAATGAGTTGGTCAAAGTGAAAACGGTCGCACACTACAGGTTAACTGAAATTTTGACCATGATCATTCTCCAACGGCCTTCTGAAGTTCCCAACTGGAGAAGTTTGCTTGGGGGGCGACAGCATGATGGCATGTTGGCATCCCATCTGAGACGAGTACCTGAAACTCGACAAGATAATGCACGCCAACTGACGTACAACAATCGAAGGCAGGGTGCATTAATTTGATGATTGGCATGGAGGCAGGACCATGAGTTCGTACTCTGACATTTATTTACATTTATTTACGCTACTAGGAAGAGCAAAGTTAACCCGGTCGCTTTTTCATTCCATGAAATAAGCTAAGGTGGCTACACCCAAAACCACCTCAAATTGGTATTGTGCCTAATTATTATTATTATTATTATTAGGCTGCTCAGATTTTCATAATGTCTTGTTGACACGTGAAAGGAGGTTCCAATGCACCAAAGAATGCAGCATTTGGATACAATATGCAAAAGTTAGGAAGGGTCAAAGTTTGGTTCTAAAAGCATTTCTTCCACGTACTAGGTACATAATTGATTTTGGAGATGTATAGAGTGGTGGTGAGGTTTTAGATGGAGGGCAATTTTTTGGGTGCCTACCTTAGCGATAAAAGTGCTCGTTAGTTAAACAAGTCACAAAGGATAGAATGTGGGGCCGACTAGACTACTGATATCATTAAATCATTTTGTATGAGAAGTATTAGAGGTCCAGATCTCTGAAATGAAAAACAATGGGCTTTGCTCTAGTGTTAATACAATCGTTTGTACATGGGAAGTACCCTTGGCACTGGAATACTTTTGGAATAAGTTAAGTTATGTGGGATTGTATATCAGTGATGTTCTTTGGCTAAACGACAACGGAATTGTTTGTATGACAGTGAACAACCACTTATTTGGCCAATATCCTATCTTAGAAATAATACCCTTAGTTGTAAATTTCATATTTTATTTTAGAATTAATCAAGTTTGTTTTGTTACTTGAATTTATTCAATGGGACTGTAGGTTTGTATGTATTCATGTTGTTTCTAAAAAACACCCAATCATTGCCTTCCTCTGGCAATTGTGTCTAATGCTTCATTAAGAGTTCACAAGAAGGTTACAATTTACAAACCTAGAATAGTCCCAAGAACATACATTAATGTTTCTAAATGAGTACTTGAACTTTACAATTTATCCGATAACGCTTCCAAGTCTCACATCCCTCAAAAGCTATATGGTTTTTTTAAACTAAAGAGAGAAAGGACTCAAGATTATAAACATTAATCTCTTGTAAAACAATGTAGGGATTTGGAGCATCAAGTTATAGTGTTAGGGCTTGCACTAGACTTAAGTGTCCAACTTGGTGCCAAATGCCAACATGGGCACTAAGCTAGTTGAAAACCCTTTTCAAAAATTCGTTGATTCAATAATCTAGAACTTTGTTTAAAACTAATCTAAGTATGATTTTTCTAAAGGGAGTCCAAAAACCTCACTCAAGTTCCTTCTAAACAATTATGTTTCTTTTAAGAACTTCCTATTTAATTAAGGTGGGAGACCTTATTTGCGCCATTTCATGGCTACTATGTATCAATATAGAACATTTGAAAGTTGAAAATGTACACTTTTAGTACATAGTTGTGCAAATAGGGTGGCTTTAACAAGCAGGGTCTCTATCCTTAGTATCTACAATTGCTCTAATTGATCATGAGAATTTTCTTGTGGATTCTCTTATTGGTCACTTTCCTAGCCTAAGTAGTCCATATTTTGACTTTTCTAAAACAAATGAAAGCAATCTTTATTGTTGAGGAAACCTTAGGATGTAGACTTCTTTCTACTTACTATTTTTTTCCTATATGATGCGCTATTCCAAATGATGTGAAAATTTTCAAGCACATAACCAACTTATTTTTAAAACTGAATTCAAAGAAGAATCATCATTTTCAACATTTTTTCATTGAAAAAAGAGCTTGTGAAGTGCAGCTGCCCGTTTTTTTGCAAGGTTGAAAAAATGGTTTTGGTGAATTTGAATATCTATAACTTACGATCCACGTGGTGGAATTTTTTGAAATTTTTACAGCATGTTATCAAGTCATCACTCTACAAGATCCTACGGTTACATTTGTCAAAATTGTTTTATTCAAAAATTTGGTAGTTGTACTGGAAATGGCAATTTTGGAGCGTTTTTTTGGTGAATACATAGTCATGGAACTTTAGGGGTTAAAAAAAGCAAAGCTTATTTTTGGGTTGAAGAATGAGAGAGCATTTTTCTGTGTAGTGACCCATCCGGCGTTTAAGGGTTAACCCTTGAAAGACAATTGCTCTTGGAAAAAAATTACACATGATCAATCATGTTTTTGTAGATTCAATACTATTTCATTACAAAATTGTGTTACTATTAGAGTGTGTGGGAAAATTTTCAGCCTATTCAACTTCATGGATTGCAAGATATATGCATTCAAAGTTGATGAAAATATATTCACATCTTGCGTGCCTACTTGTCCTTTCTATAAGTATGTCTATAAACTTGCGGACCCCATGAGTTTTGATTTGGACATCCAATTGGAAAAAGAATTATATTTCCACACAACCAATACACACGCATCTTCAGATAAAATTTCACTTCCATCCCATCAAAACGAGCCTTTGAAAAGCTCCAAAGGAGCTTTTTGTAGTGAGAAGTTAAATTAATTTTGTTAAAAATTACAATTTGACAATAAATTATTCCTCTAAATTACACTTTAAAATGTCATTTCTTTACAAATATTATTGAAACCAAAAATTGTTTTATTAGAGTCTAAAAGTTATCCAATACATCAGGAGGTGGTTGATCATGGGCATGTTCCTCCGGAGATTTGCATTGTCGTGCAGCATTTTCAGCAGCATTTTTTGCCCAATCAGGACCAGGAGCAGGCCTACAGTAGTTGTAAACAAAATTTGCACAAGTTACAATCAATTGAATGTTTGCTACTTTCTAACTAAAAATAACTTTGACTAGTTCCAATCATACTTCACAAGAGAAAGAGGTGTTTTTAAGTATAGCCCTAGTAGTACAATCCTATAATTAATGGCCTTTTAGGAGATTATTAATAAAATTTTGCTAGACATACATGTGTTTTCAGTGATATTTTAGTCTAAAAATCTCCTAATGAATCATTAAGTACCGGACTATACTACTAGGACCGTACATGAAATACCCCTTTCTTTTGTAGTGTTTCTACAACCAATTCATGTGGATTCAGGCTTAAAATGCATACTTTGAAACGTGAGAGTCTTGGGTTGATCAATGATAACCTTATAATCAATATACGCTATAGTATTCATACAATACTCATATGTTTGTTCATATACTTGAGTTATTTGTAAAGTCTCCCCCCCACTTTGAGCATGACTTTTTTGAAGTTGAGAAGGCAACTATAGTTGAAGCGTCAAACATATTTGCAAGATAATTATGTCACACGACTTCAAAACTCGGGACCAAACTTTTTTAGGCACCATTTTGATGGAAAAATAAGTTTCATACCCACTTTTATTTTGACTTTTTTAACTCAACCGATTTTTTCACAAAACTCATGGGTTTAAACCCCGGTTTAGTTTACTTTACAAATAACTCAATTGTTCCAAGAAATATTTTCTAAGAAAATCTACAATTCACTTTCACCTACCAATACAATCCAACAAAAACTAAGACAATTTATTAATAAGCATCATGTTCAAATTCATGTGTATACTTTTTGTTAACAATAGGTTTTCTTATAGCAATAGCTAGAAATTTCCTAATGGATTTTTGAGCATGGTAACAATACTTGAATTGTAGAAGCTTTTATTAGGTTTTGATAGCAAGGACTTTAGATTCTCTTTGAATGCATTTTTTGAACTTTGTATATATAMACCATGATTTTATTAGCGTTGAAAATAGGTACACCTAAAATCATCCTTAAGGTAAAATGTACAAAAGTTATACATTTTAGTCAAGAGTTTACATGGGATGGATTTGCAAATAGATCACAATTATGAGGTGCTATTACCTTTAGTTAGCTTAAAAATTATCAAAAAGGATTTGAGTTGAAATTCCCTTTTTATAGATGATTAATCTTGTTAAATACACACAATTGTAATAGATGCATCAACTTGACCGCAATCCCTAAATACTCAAGGCATTAAAACTATAAAAGTGATTTGAAACCTTTCAATTCTCTTTTCACATGTAAAAATATTAGTCATCAAAAAAATATGAGATTAAATGACAAAACATGCACAATCCCATTCAATTTTCACTTCTCAAAATCTATTGTACAACTTTTTTTAAATGAACATACAATGTGATTTTTTTCTCCAAGATCTAGTCTATTAGAGGCTCATCTCTAAGAGCCTCAAACATTAGAAAATCAAGCTTTGCAATGGCCCCCCTAGCTTGCACAAACTAGTTTTTTGAATAGAAAAAACATAATCATTCATTTTTGAAATCAATTCTTTGATGCTAAAATTAGGTTTCAGAAAGAATTCATCTTAAAGAAAAAATACCCAACAAAGTAACTTGGTATGATTTTATACAACTTCAAAGTTTTGTCAACACCCAAATTTGATGCCTTGGGCATGTAGGGTTTATTTGAAGAGAATCAAGAGATTACCGTATCTTTGAAATTAGAGGTTGATAGCAATGTTCGGGAAGTTTTTGAGTTTTACTACCTATTTTCCTTCCATTTCCAAACAGAACGAATTTCTCAAGTACTGCATCCAGTTATTTTTCTCTATTTTTTTGCTCAAAATAGAAAAAAAAAAAGATTTTTTCACCTTTTTGTTTTCTGCTCATGGTTTTAGATTACAACCATTTTTTTCTAGTTCTACCGATTGACGTTTAACTAACCTTCTATTCTTCATGAACATAGGTTTGACCTCTACACAAAATAATGCACCAAAAAAAAACTTAACCCTTAAAGGACAGACTGGTGACCGTAGATATTGTCCATTTTGATACGATGAGAATCCATGGTTTAAGGAAATCCAAAAATACTCATTAGAAGTCAAAGAATTGTAGAAAATCTTTCCTTTTTACAAAAAATTCCGAAGATGAATAGTTGCACTTCTGTCCTATGCAAAAAGATTTTTTGTCATCCATCGAACACAAAACGTCTGCCTTGACGTTCAAAGCTTACTTACAACAATTAAGTTATAAGCCTATGAGATTAGGGTTTCTTAAGCTTACAACTTCTCCGGAGGTGGACTCGGTGCATTGATTCTTATCGAGTGCCAGGAGTTGTTCAAGAGTCCTCTCAGATTCCAAATCTCATCTACTTCGGCAGGTTGGACATTTCCAGCACTATCCATCTGCAAAAAAAACCCACCAAGGGCAGCACCCACCTATCTTAATCAAATTTAATTTAACCCTAGAAGGGCCTTGAGTTGGGGGGTTTGTATACAACTTGCGTTTAACCTTACAACTCTTCAATTGTGATTTAATATATGAATTGTGATACATTGTTATGTATGTACAATCATGATCATTAATTAACTTTGTATAGAAAAGTGTTTGGTCAATGTTTTTATGATAAACTACCAGTGTATTTGTAATATACTATATGGCCACAAAAGGCCTTTGGGCCCTTCCAGGGTTAATCAAACTCATTTCTTGTTTTAAAATGATAGAAAATCAGTCAAAACTTATTGACGGTTCACGGTTGACAATATGTTATGTACATTAAATGAGGTTACTGAGCCTATGACAAGCACAACTTTGGGCATGCCTATTGTAGTCCCAAAAATTCTTATAGTGTATAATTATGTGTCTTGTAAAATGTATTGCACAAGAAGAAGTGGTACTGCATTAAAATTGTGCATGTTGTAGGCCAAATTACTTTAAATAATGTTTTAAAGAGTTGGGAACACAATTTTTCAAAATTAAATAATTCAATTTGCTCATTGTTTGATTATTGTTACCAATACAAAATGTTGCCTAGATTCTTGTTTGTAGATAGACTAATAAGTTTCAACTATAAAGATGATATAGCTTGTGTAAATAGACTATTTAATTTCAATTGTAACAATGATGTAGCTTGATAATAGTTTTTTCACTGGAGTGACTAAATAACATAGATAATTATCAACAATTATCATCATTAGTCCACACATTGTAGATTGTAATATTGTTAAAAATAAAAATGGAAGTAATTCAAGAATCCTTACGTACTATATTGATGCATTAGTAACAATCTACACCGACAATTACATGTACAAAAGTGACATGCAACGTTCTAAAATGACATCTCTATTGTGTTTAGCAAGGACATTAGTGTAAAGCCCCCCTAACAAGATCCAATGAATCAAGAGTCTTTCAATTATAGGAGCCTTGGTGCATCAAGCTTTACCCATGGATCAAGCTTCATTATTTGTAGACAATGAAACAAGTTTTGTTTACCTCACATAAATGCTTATGAAGATCTTTCTGASGCATTATTGGATGGTTAATCTCTACATGTGCAAGATTTCATGGGTTGTGAATGAATCTCCAAATATTGAATGGACACTCAACTTTCAATTTTTAGAGAAGGTTTTGGCATTCTAGAAGAGGTTTTGTTGTTTATCATAGGAATTCTAGTTTCATTTCAAATGCATTCTAGAACTTTTTAGTAGAGATTAGAGTTTAATATTGTAAATAGATTCAAACATTATAAATGTAATCTAATTAGAACGTAATTAATCTTAAGTTGGTATAGCACAATCCTCTCTTTTGAGCTATCTAGAGTGAATAAATACAATTATTCATCACTAGTAGTAGATGCTTTATAGCTAAATATATCATTAGTTATAAAAAAAATTATATGGAGTCACATACCGCTTTAACAACAATTGTACATGGAGTCTCAACTTCAACAAATTTGAGTTCCCACAAGGTCCAAGCCCATTGAGGACAATGAGAGTCATCTTTCACAATATTAAGTTGCAATTTAGGTAACCGGCGAGCTTCCAACCAAGATTTYCCATTGKTAATKGAAATATCTATYCTTTCAATGCCTCGTCCACCTCCTGCAATAGCATATCCATAGAGATCCACCTACAACAATTTTTAAAATTTCTATCATGTTGTGTATCCGATTGTAAGTAAAATTGATTTTTTTTAATCAAATGCAAATATTTCATATAACTTCTATCTATTGTTGACTTCACTTTTCACTTTAGAGCAAGCGTGAAGAATATTTTCAAACTTATGATATAAATAGAAAAATTGGAAAAATAATTTATGAACGTGTAATTTAAAAAAAAGTTATTAAGCTGTAATAACTCATTACTAATTGTCTATATATCTTGGTCCTTAACCCCTAAAGGACCAACATGCATTTTTTGGCAACATAGAAATTTTGGGTAGGTACGTTTAACTAGAGATTTGCATATTTTAGGCTGAAATTTTAGGAGAAGGTGGGGACAAGGAATATCTATCATATGCAAAAAAATTCATGACATTTGAAAATACGAATTAAAAGTTATTACATGATATGATGTTTCTTTCTCAATTTGGACAATTTGGGCAAATGAAAAAAATCACTTTTTTCAGAAATAAAAATTTGAAATTGATTTTTTATGTTTATATACACATGGAAAGCTTTAAATCATTCCATTTTGATCAATGAGTCAAAAGTTACAAGGAGTTCTAATTTGCAGGCAATTATGGAATCTCTATTCTAAAATAAAGTTTGAAGTTCTTTATTTTAACTCAATTTTCAGTATTTTTTGAAAATAATAAATTCATAGTATGTTGATTGCTTATTACAACATTTCAACCATTGGGATTGGCAATTTTCAGTTCCATAATAAAATTCTCAACAATTTAGAATTTTAAATCATTCTCTACTTCTTTCTACTTACTATTTTTTTCCTACATGTTGTACAATTTCAAATGATATGAAATTTTCCAAGCATGTATCCAGCTTGCCTTGAAAGAATGAATCCAAAGAAGCACCACCATTTTGGACATTTTTTCATGCAAATGTGATCTTGTAAAGTGAAGCTACCCGTTTTTTTTCAAGGCCAAAAATAGGGAGTTTGTCACTTCAAATGCTCATATCTTGCAATCTACATTGTGGAAATTTCTGAAATTTTTTCCACATCTTTTCAAATTATCTTACTAAAAGATCATATAGTTACATGTGTCTAAAATTAAATTTTTTCTAAAATTTGTCTCTTGTTCTAGAAATAGCAGTTTTATTTTTTTAGTGTGTTTTTGGTGAAAACATAGTCACAATCCTTTAGGGGTTAAACTCCACAATATTGTTTAAATTCCATGTCATACAATGAGTATATTTGTTTGCTTTTTCAAATAATTCAGTTAGTTATAATCCTATTTTCCAATATATATTTTTATATATAACATAGTAAAAATAATTATAGCCATCTCATGTTGTGGAAACAAATAGATTAATCTAATAATAATGAATGAAACAACAAAGTTCTTGGAACTGACCATATATCCAGATTTCACTATAACTCCATCTTTTGGTTCACAAATGACACTCTGTACCCAAATCACTTAAAATATTTGATTATGTAATATACGCAATTTGCCAATCAACACCTTGAAATTCACTCAATAAATACAACCATTTGATTTAGCAATAGTTGCATCTAATACATGTTACAAGTTTATCAATATCTTCATTAATATTGGCTAAATATTGGCTAGAAAATCACTTGAACAGGACAGTCCATCAATGGGCGTCTTGATTTCCAATTAACATTACTCCAATCAACATAAGGCGAAATTATCTTGAAGTCTTGTTGTTGAAAATAACCCTAATTCAAAACAAAATCTAAATATTAGTCATAATGTGTTTGATTGTTGAATTATCATTAATTATTTAAGACACTTTAATGCAATATCTGGGTGTCTTAGTTCAACATATAAGTATATTCTTACATACTTGGCATTCAAATCTTGAGATGATAATTGTTTCAATCCATTTTACAGAGCGAGCTCCAACAATCCCTGGGACTACTACCCTCAAAGGATATCCATGATCTCGACTAAGCAACTACAAGAGTACTAAATAACAAAAGTCACAAGTCAAGTGATAACTAAGAGAAGAATAAAAAATTAATTAATTAACAAAGTAAAATTTTGAATAATGAATATAAAATAAAACAACAAGACAAGTTTTAAGCGTACATCAATGAAAGGGCAAATGTTTTATCATATTTAATATTTTCACCTTTCCGTTCATTTCATAAGCCAATAAAACATCCGATTCTGGAGTTGTTGCATGCAACAAAGGTATTGAAGCTTTATATGGTCCTCCATCTTCTTCCTAGGTAACCAAAAGATTTTTTTAAGGGTCGTGAAGATTACTATTTTCATATTTTTGGTAGCCATTTATATAATAATATTAATTCCAAACAATTTAAAGAACCTAAACATCACTTTGGGGACAAATGAATCTTTTTTTAATTTGGGGATTAATTGAAATTATAATAAAAACACACATGTTATAATTATTTTTGTAAATAAACAATGATGAATACAAAAGAAAATTTAGTCAAGGATTGGAGATTTTGTAAAAAGTCAAGATCTACTAATATTTTAGAGTTTTTTAATGATACCTTACAAAAGTCACAACTCACAAACTCAACATGCCTTCCTTTCAAAGTTGAAATATCAGAGTAATGCTCTACACCAGCAAGTTTCAATACATCTGAAAGTTTTGTTCCTCCCCATGCAGCTGTTTATTTATAAATATAAAGGATATTAGCAAAGGTAACCAACACAAAATTATGTCTTTACAATACTAGTATAAGTTTAGGTTGATTCAAAAAAACACGAGCGGCCAATTTTACTCTAATATAGAACCATGCACAATTGATATACTTAAAAGAAGCTACTTGAAATGTTATTACAATAATTTTATCACACCTTGAACAATGAACACAAAATAAGAGAGCTATCCATATATGAACCCTCTTCGCAAGCCAAATATGTTGAAAAATACAACTTCATAACCGAAAAAATATTTWAAAAAAATTCATAATSAGCCTTTCATGCATAAKCAAAGTAMTATTGCAAAGTGTACTACTCAAAACCTCAAAAAATAAGTTTTGAGATTTGTTGTTATATTCTTTACTACATCCTACATTGAAAACACTCAAAACATTTTCTATTCCTAGAATTGATTGAATTTAAATGGTCATATTTATACCATATCAAGTTTGAAAGCTTCATAACAAATTACATTGAAACTTAAAATAGATTGAACTATATATGATCATTGATAAAATCTTCTCTTATATAAATGAAATAAAAACATTAAAAAAACTTTGATCAAAACCTTGTACAATCTTCAATTTATAAAAGATTTAAAAATCTTCAAATGATATTTATGCTACACAAAAATTAAGATGCATTGTTATAGGTAATAAATTACCAGTGCCAATGGCTCCAGCTTCCCAACCAACACCATTCACTTTCCTCTTTCTACTCATCTCTGTCCTTCGATTTCCTGCACACTAAGTATTATTTGAATGAATAATCTTTACTTAATGTTGATATGATTTTAAAATTTTAAAATATTTTAGCAACTTGTCCTATTAAAGTATCTTCAATCAAAAGYAATAATGAAAATAAATGTATTTTTAGACTTCAAACTTTACTTGCAATGTTGCAACGACCGTATATTTGGGTAGCGACCTGCAAAAATCACAAAAACAACGAGACCATAAAATTGTAGTCAATTTAAGTTTTTTACACACTAAARTAYAAATGWYGATTTTAAAGTCACYAGTGCAAGTTCCAATTTTTTCAATATATGAATATTAAAGAGTATAAAATAATAAWAAATAATTATRCTTACTTCAAAAAMTCAAGAGATAGAAAGAGGGAGTTTGGAACAAATCCTGTAACAACCAAATTATAYCTGCAAAAAGAAAAATAAACAAAATTTGCAAACTACAAGTGAAAGAGCAAAGACACATTGTAGCAAATGTAGTTTTATATATCAAGTGAATCCAAAATTTATTTAAAAGAATCCAAAACAGCACTTATTTTGCTTAATGTTACAAGATCATCATAAAAGTATTACGTTGTAGGATCAGGTAGAATAGGGATAGGCCCATGACTTYGCTTRTAGAATATTTCTTCATTTGTCAAGTAAGAAGAGCTCAATATTTGTAGAGGAGGTTCTGCATTGAAAGGTTCCTAAATTTTGCACAAATAAAGCACACAATTATCTAATTATATATTTTACAAAACTCCCTCTATGGTTGCATTGATTCGATTCTTAAGTTGTCAATTTTTTTCAGCAAAAAACACTCATGCAAAGCTATGAAGTTTGATAGCCCTAGGCGCAATTTGAGACCAATTTGGATGAGGAGCAAAACTAACAATTAAAAAACTGGAAGGTATTAGCTAACATTATTTACAAGTTAAGAAAAATGAAAATATCTTGATAAAACTTATATAGTTATATTTATGTATTGGAGAGAAAATATAAATTCATTAACCTTCAGATATTGTACAAAATAAATCTAAATGGGATGATATGGCAAAAAAATATACACACTTCAAGTGAATTCTTAACAACATTTGCATTATCCATCATACTCTACCAAATGAATGAATTGTCATCTCCAAATCATTTCATCTCATCTACATCRAATCATCTCATCTAAATTTCATTACAATCCTTAGTCAAATCTAGAAAACCATAATCAAGCAAGAAACCAAAGTTGTAAGCAATTCAAAAAGATAAATAAATAAATTATCATCAACTTATAAATTGTAGGAGGCATGAGATATGGAACAAATTTTGACAATCACAATAAGAAATATTTTTGAATAATTAACTTTTAATATTAACTAATTTTTTATAATTATGAATTAACTKACCTGAGAATTGACAATCAGTCCTTTTTTGCGACAAGGTTCCTTATCATACCAAAGAGGACCTTGCAATCGCAGCTCTTTAGGAGCACAAGGTGGAGACTTCGGAGGAAAAAGAGGGAAAGACATCGAGATGTCTTTWGGAATTAATAATGAAAACAATGAAAAGTAGACAATCTTATTGAAGAATTTATCCTATACAAAAATGACATCCTTGCATTTGCATATCATTTTCATGACCATGTGGCACAATCCATACATAAAATTAATCATTTTGTTTTGTTTGTTACAATGTAATCTTTGGGATAGTGCATTCCCCGGTTGTATTTTTGGTATCGTTGAAAAGCTCTTTGCAAGAAGGGCGTATGTTATAAAAAAAAAAATCTCTTTGCCAGAAAGGGTGCATAGTCTTGATGAATTAGGTGTGAGGACATCAWTAGACATGACTGTGCTACGGAATTTGAGGTTAGATGACTAAAATCATGAAATGAAGCCACTACATGAACACGGAATACAATATTATATGATTGAAGCCTTAAAATGAAGGCACAAAGATATAACCATGATTAGAGCTTGAAATAATTTGATTGTCCCTTCACCAACAACTTTTTTATTTTTATAAAAATAAATCATTCAAATTTAATTAGAAATTGAAACGTTAAGTAGATCATTTATTTAGGATCAAATTTATTAATTATTTTTGTGTGCATATTTCGAATAATTTATATGTCCCTTCTCCCACAATTTGGAATTTATATGTATATAAGTGTGTGTATGCATGTGTGTGTGAATAGATTTTAAAACCAATCAATGGGATCCAGATCTTTGAGGATTTTGCATTAATGATAGTAGAATCCAACATTGGCTATTGGGCAATTTACACCTCCAAAGTTTCCCTATAATAGGCTCATASTTGCCAAGACTTGAATGTTAATTGAAATTTATAGACTTATGACACTCAAAGRACAAACTTATTACCTTTTTCTTAAACTTCGTTTGCAAGCACATATAAATATGATATTATTAATTTGTTTTTTGGAGATGTCATTACATATCTTATATAAGCCTTTAAATTCTGATTTTTTTGTGAAAATTTGAAGTATCCATAAAGTTATGAATAAAAGGTGTAASAATTCATTTTGCAAGCAATCAATGCTAAAAAAAATTGAAATTTATTTGTAGGTTTCAAATATAGTATAGAACATTGTGATAYGATTMTTTTAATTGTGTCATTCTAAAACTAGAAATTAAYACTCCATGGTTACAAATCCAAAGTTAAAATTGTAGTAAGATTCTAGTGAAGAACTTTATTTTGGAGTTGCCTTAGCCAAAACAAATTTGTGACATTTGGGATTTTAATATTAAAAAATATTACATTGACTTTCTGACTCCGACTCTTCGAAGTACTTTTGAAGTTCCAACAAAGAAAATAGTGGATCGAAGCGAAGACGAAATCAACTAAAGTTGAAGTCCACAAGAAAATTTTGTGCCTTTTCAATTGAGGGGTTGAAAAGTTTTTTGAAGGAGTCAATGAAAACCATTTGAGTTCCAATTAAGCAAGGCCCAAGGAATTTGGAWTTTGAAATGAAAAAAATGAGAGTTGAAAGGATTTTTTTTGCAACTATGAGTTGAAGTACTTATAAAAAAACATGTAACATGTACTTAGGTATGCCAAAAACCACATACAAAGATCATATTTTGGAATTTACTATCTCTCTCACTAAATTGTTCATTGAAATCTGAATGGTGAGGTTATAGTCTAACATGTCTCACGTAGCATGAATTTTTTTCCACTAAGAAATCTAAATCTCAAAAAATTGTGAGCAATTTCAAACCTTTGTCATTACTATCACTATTTTGGAACTTGGTGGGGAGATAGGCATGGTCCAAGTTGATTTTATATCTCGGCCACCGCCCATGCCATTTTTCTTGCATTAGAGTCCACTTAGAATCCTACCAAGACCATACAAAATGTCATCACTATTTATTTTTTGTCTTGGACTCTTGTTTTCCATGGTCTCGTCTAATAAAACGGGGTAACTTGAAATGCTTATGGTCCCTTTGTTCATTTTTAAAGCAAAACTCAAATTATCCAACCTAAACCCAAGACTCAAAGACTCTTAAGGCTTGCTTTGGTATTGTCCCTACATCCATTGGGTAGATTTCAAACATTTCTGATGCAATGTAAATTGTCTGGCCCAAACTGCCCTTGTTGAGTAACAAACTATAAATCGTACTAGAACTTTTACTATGTTTATCGAAAAGCAATGAGGAAATTGCAAAAGAAAGGTATTGTATGTGAAGGTCTGATTCGGCATATAGGTGTCGAAATTGAATTTCTTGGTCAGATTTTCAAGGTACCCTAAACATCACTCCAATCACAAGCTAACATGTGGCATTTTTTTACAAAACATAACATAATTATTTTTGAATCTGACCTTTGCATAGGRTACTCCTAAAATGAAATTTCTAAGAAAATTCCAAAACAGTGTGTGAAAATCTCCCGTTATATTTGTGTGCCCAAATCACCATGTTTCCCTCAATGGTAGTTGGTCCTTTGGGGATCAAGTACTTTTAAAGTTTTAAGCCACTTGAAGTTCCGACACCGCATGTATTTGTAAAAATCCACTCAAAACTACCATTTCCAATGCAAAGAGAAATTTTTTGTAACATTGATTTTGGCATATCCAATCATAGCATCTTGCACTATAATTGTTTGAAAAGATGCACATTTCATGTGAATATAAAGTTTTCCTTATACCTTGTTTGACTATATTTTTTGGCTTTGAATCTTCTTAACTTAATATTTCTACACTGAAGATTTTGAATTCGAATTTCTTTATATTAAACAATTGAGTTGAAAGTGTGAAGAAAATAATTCAAAGACTACACTTGATTTGTATTCTCAAGAAAATTGTTAAGTAGTATGTACGAGATAAAAAGAAAAATTAAACTATTAATTTAGTTTTAAGATGAAATTGAAACACACTAATCCCATTAGTGAAATTCTTCTATCAATTAAATTAAACCATGAACTTTTTTTTTTAATTGCAAAAGTTGAGGTTAGATCTAATCTACGAGTGCTTTTGAAGAAAATTCTTAGATTGCTCAAAAACAAGACTCTACATACTTTTTTTTACACTAGTTTGAATAAAATGAATCAAATCTTTTATTCAAACAAGAACATATTCTTTAAGAAAAATTTAGTTTTAAAAAAATGTGTTGATTTTTTGTGAATTTTTGTATTGCTTGCCTTACCTATTATGAGCTAAGGATTAGCATAGCTTTGGCTCCTAGGCATCAATTGAAATAAAAATTATAGTTCTCCAAGCTAATGGTTTCTCTAATCTTCAAAAAGTTTCAAAAATCATTCCCAAAATTGAGACCATGAATATCTATCCAAATCTTGTAGTACCCTTTGAGGGAACATTTGGTTGTTTAGGRGGGAAATTTTTCTCTTAGAAAATCAAGTCAAAAATTAAGATCTTAGGAATTTGAACAATCCTTTCAATGTCRCTTGAGGAGGTACAAAAAAAATTATAGGGGTTAAATTATTATGTGCCAAACACAAGGTGAAACCATATGCTTGAACTCTCCTAGATTTCTATGACTTATATTAGTGTCACTCCAAAATTCAGAATTAGAGGCACCATCATATACTATTGTGGTCATGATATACAAATTAACCAACTACARAACAAAGAATATGTTTATATATAAAGTGAAAACATTTAAAATTGTCCATGTACCTATTGTTTTTGAAAGAATAGACTTCTATTAAAAGTGTCTCCAAAAGTGTAGTTAAAACATTCTAATATTCAATCATTGGGTTTTAGTTCTACAACCATGCTATGTGAAGGTTTCAGTKCTCAAGGAGTTTTTACTTTATAAATTCATAGTAATTACATGTTTTATCCAGTTTTTATGTTTTTTTTTTCTAAAAATCGTAATTTTGAGTTGTCAATAGTATATAATGTTTTTCTTCTTCTTAACCCCAATTGTAAGTGCTCAAGCAACCATTTTTTGGTCGTTGCCTAACTTCGGACAATATTTTTGGGCAGAATTTTTTATTTTCAATTTTTATTTATTTATTATTTTAAAATATTGGGCTTTCTTTCAATATTTAGATTCAAAACTAAGATTGTTACATTCAAACAAAAATTATTAGAGAAATAGCACAAAATATTTAGGATTTCCTAGTGTTGAAAAACTTACTATATGGGGAAAGTGTTGATGTTCTCATTATTAGATCTTATGCATTTTTTCACAAATCAATAGAAACCACAATTTTGACCCATACAAAAAATTCAAATGTGAAAGGTAGAAATTGTATTTTTGATGAATTTTTGAAGTTAAATATGTGAAATTGATTTGAAGAGAATCTAAAAATATTTTTGTAATTTTCACCATACGCATAATTTCTACTTTTTGTGCTTCACATTATCATCATTGTTGCAAACTTCAAAAAATTTATAGAACTTATAATTTATAACACAATTATCTCTTGTCCAAACCCCTTAAGCTTTAGGGGTTAAAATAGGTGTCTCCAACTAAGTTAAATTTAAAACTTTGACAATTTTGGATTCTTTTTTTATTTTCATTTTGAAACAAATTTCATTGCAAAGTAAAAACTACATATCAACCAGACACAAGTGGCTTAGCGGAGAGAAACCTATAAGTCTTTAATGTTTGTTTGTTTGTTTTTCAAAAGAATGGTGACCATCAAGAAAAACAACAAGGTAACCATCAACCCAAATAATACCAATCATTCAACCTAGGTGCCACATGCGCTARAAAAAAGTGCTTGAGTAGAAAATATGGTTTTGGATAGAATGTTTAGGAAAAAAAGGCGTCTAGTTCAAAGTTAGCCAATGGAATTGCCCCCCCCTCTCCTCGAAACAGGTGAAAAAATCTATTTAAAACAAAAATTGAGTAAAAAACACTTGAAGTGACTAGACTCCATACTTTAAAATCTAGTTCAATTTCGGAGTTAAATTAAAATAGCCAGTAAAACTCAAAAAACTTCCTATACATTGTTTGGTTGTTTTTACCTTATGTATTTTAACTACATTATGAGTTTCTTTTTCTTTTTTAAAGTTTTGGTCACGCATTTTCTTTTTTCTTTTTAAAAAGCGGAGGTTTAGTTACAACCCTTTCGTTTTAGGTTTTGAAAAAGTGCTAGGATGGCAATCAGTTAAAATTTGGTGAAGCATTATATTTCTACATCTATTCGTTTTTGGACCAAAAAATCATATTTGTTCACTTATCACCCAAATTTGATGGTTTCACCTATATTTTTAATAGAAGTGAAAACAAAATTCTTTTATTTGGCAAAAAGTAGACATTCATTTTGAAATAGTGCAATCTACGGGGCCCAAATTACAAGGGCTGGTCAGTTGTGCTCTGATTCTTTCGCAATGAAATTCCATTTCATAAATACAAACCCTAAGTCCCCCCTAAAAAAGAAGAAAAAAAGGGGGGAAGATTCCCCTCCTTAATGCTTGCAGTACCACGCAACCTGAAAGAAGCGAAAGCTTAATGACTTGCAACGCTAATGATTGCATGAATGAATGRATGAGCGTTGTAAAAKCCCCGGAACCTTTAGTAATGGCTCATGTATTGTATAGTACAGTACCATGTATCTACAAAGCGAATTGCACCGGAACTTGTACAGTACTCATCATCAAGTACTCATGTACCTGGCTGCTCCTTCTACGAATATTCTCGGAATCTTCTAAACTCCACGCCATGCATGCACGGGGAGGATTGATGGACCCCCTTATGGCCGGCCCCGGCAACAGGAAAATGTAAGAAATTGACTGCCCCCTATTTTTTTGCCCCCTTAAGGTAGGAGGTTCTAAAAGTGAGCAGGCTTTAAAATGGAGCACTTTTGTAAATGTATTCAATTTGTACATGTTGTGTTTTCATAGCCTTCAACAATGTAGAGGCTAAGTGGTGCTCCATTTTAGAGCCCTATGCTACTTCAACTTCAAAATTTTATAACAAATTCTAAAAAGCTTCAAAAAATATGAAATGACTTGGGTGGAATGTCAATTCTACTTGTCTTTTCAGTGAGATTTATTAAAAAAATTTCAAGATGTTTATCTCCCCAGAATTTAGTCCTAGCTCTAAGATGCTCCACTGTAGGACCACCTACTTTATTTTTCACCCCCTATTTTGTAATTGTTGACCTCCCCCATCGCTAGTTCATTTAGAGCCTTTGGTTGCAAATAAGAATTCAGAATTTGCAAATTTTATCATATGTGGCAAATAAATAAAAAAATTTAGGGTTTTCTTTGAGGGGTAAAAAATGGGGCAATAAGGCGAGTCAATCCTTCCATCCCTGGACTATGTGAATTCTATGTGGATTCTATGTCTAAGATTTTGGTGAAGAAAATACCACTTTGGAGATTCTAATTTTCAGAAAATAGGATTAAAAAAAAAACTAAAAATTCTTCATTTATAAAGACTTTTTGCTGATGGGATTGGACCAAAAAACTCACCAAAATCATGTTTCATACCTTTAGAAAAAAATGCAGAAAGAAGCTCTCTTTGTGGACTTCTACACTTTAGTAAAATTTCATTGGACAATAGCTATAAGGCTACTAAGAGACCATTCTCTCCAAGTTCCAGCTCAAAATTCGTTTTTTAGGGGGGGAAATGGTGCAAACAACCCCTAAATCCTCTTGTGAGAGAAATGTTTGGGGCTATTCAAAAATAGTAAATTATTTTTGAAAAATCTTCAAAAATTAGGAAAGGTATACAATGGTTATGAGTAGCTTCTGTGTAAATTTTGAGTCATTTGGAGCAATAACACAAAAGTTATGGCCAAAATAAAAATAAAAAACTAGAGTGTGACAAAATGCAACAAATAGTTCAAGTGTTTTGTGCAATGACCCCTAATATCTTTTTAGTTTCTGAAAAAAATTCAATAGACTCTTGATTAGAGTCTCAGTCGGGCAGAAATAGACACCCAAACTTTGATCGAGAGTCCGTCATCATGTAAGCATTTATTGCCATGTGGGCAACCAAATGGGCAACGGATTTTGGACTGTGCTTCCTTATATAAGGAGGCCAAAATCTTGGGTTTTTGAAATCTAATTAGTTAAAACCGACAAACTCTTGACCTTTTGCCGTAGTGTGAAGTGGCCCTAAGTTACTCACTCTCAAAGTAGTCAGAATTGATGCATGTCTATCCCGAAGGTAGAAATTCCATAGACTAGTTTAGAGGTCATTAGTAAGGTAGGAGGTAAGGTAAAACAACCCATTACAAACCAAATGAGGAGTTTGCCCTCATGTCATTGCTGAAATCTTCTAATTTTTTTCCCACATGTGGACAAGTGATAGAAATGATGAGAGCAGTTGAAACTATATTATTTGGACAAAGTGTGAATTTGTTATGAATTTATGAAGTGTTCCACCCATCACTGTTTCTAGACTACCCCCAAACCAACTAGAACTGCATCATGGTCATCTTACTCACCTAATGCAGTCAAAATATTTTTTAACACAGAAGGTTTGGAAGAATCACTTCCTATAATGAATTAACACTGAGAAGCTGAAAGTTCCTATTATGGTCACTAATCACCCCATTCCAATACCTAAGACATTGATTGTGGCCAAAATCTCATTCTTTGGAAGAAAACTGTAATGGGCTCATTCCTAGGGGTCTGTATTGGGTAGAAAGTCCGTAATGGGCTGTTTTACCTTACATGAAGTGATCACTTAGGTGCTGAAACTGAATTTTGGAGAGGTAAATCATCTTGAAATATTTTTCAATAAATTTTCCTTGAAAGACAAGAGGAAAAGGCATGTAACCCAAGTTGTTTCATATATTTGGAGCTTTGTGAAATTAGTTATGAAATTTTGTAGTTGAAATGCCATAGGGCTCTAAAAGCGACCACCTCCAAGGATGTACACAGTTTGTACATTTTGATACATTGAAGAAAGCAAAATGTGCCTTGTGTCATGTGCAGTTCAAAATGCTTTGTCTGAGTTGGAGCCTCCTACCTTACCAGTCCTAAGGTAGCTTCATCAGGACATGCAAGATCGCAATGTAAGTTACTGGTCCTTGGAAAGTTGAAAATAAAATCCCAGTTTTATTTGTTTCAGAAAATAGTAACAATAAATTCTTAAAAAAAGTAAAAAATCCCTGGTTACCTTGGTAACTGAACTTTTAGCCCCCCATCAAGGTTGGAAAGTACCTCAATCAATAATTTAAGTTATACGATCGCAAGAGTAATAAWAGGAACCTCGACATTCCCGTCCCCACCAGTTTCCAGAATAATACTTTAATTGTATTAAAACTCCAGCTTTAATGCCACATTTAAGTGCTCTCAACAATAATTCAATGGGRTTGATTAGCTACAAATCTACCGCGTGCGTCGTCGCGGATATCAATACAATCCCAGGTGCAGATTCTCAGTTACCGGTCCTCAATTTGCGCGCCGGGTCCATGCTAAATTCGGGTATGAAATTCGCTTASCATCATCGGGCTTTGTAAAGTTCGCTCTCCACGCGCGACATGTGGATTCCAGGCGCTGGGATCACCAAGGGAACGTGAGGGAACGTGAGGGAACGGACTTGTGTGTTAGTCCGCACTTAGGTCAGCGAATATTGGTCGTGTCAGGCGTGTGCACTCAAGTCGTGGAATTCGTTACTYGAAGTTCCTAWTCGAGTTCTCTATGGAGTGCCCCGATATCGTTCCCCATGGTGATCCCCAATTGTTCCCTATGGTTCTCCACTTCGTCTCTCTCGCTAGCGAACGTTGGGCGTCGTTGTCGAGGGACCTCTCATTTGTGCCACAGGTTGGCCTTTCTGCCATAGCCTCACCCGCTTCCAGGTCGTTTTATCTGGCCGTTAAACTAAACTCTTTTCATGACGACAGGGCGACGGTAACGAAGACCTCTCGGTGGTCTTATCATCGGTACAATTTTTTCTTGGTCCGGATTGGCAGACTATGGAGTATTATTGAGATGCGAGAATATTCACTCGGTGTTTTTGACTCAATCAATGGTGTAATAGAGGATGTCAAGCGAGTTTGGTCGTGATTACTGGTGTTGATTGAACGGGATGAGATTTAAAGAGGGAGTAGATAGCGATGGTGTGGTAATTGGAGTTGAATTGAAATGTCCAATTTTTTTTTGCGAGCGGCCGTGTTGGTGCTTAGTTCTGTGTTGAGGTTGAGGCATCGAAGCATGTGACCGGTTGTGGTTGGCATGCCGTGTCGGTTTTGCGGCCTTTGATTTTTTATTGATGAGTTTTGGAAAAWTTTGTGTTAGCGATGATGATCGGGTTTAGGTTTGGGGAACCGTTACTGCAAGTGTTCCACTGCGCGTGAGCGGGCATTGAGACGTACGACGCGTTGATTCGAATTGGTTCAACAGGACAACTGCGTGTGAGTGTACTTTCTTGGAGGGCCCAGGCTGTCGGAGGTTTGAGAGCTGGTTACTTTCTTCTTATACCACGGACGATGAGCCTCTCTGCCTCGCCACGTACACTTGTGAAGCTTTTCCTTGTCGCTGTCGGGACGTGCGCGACCTGATCATTTCGCGCTTGAGGCTTGTGCTCGCGATTTGGTTGCTTCTCATTGTTGTAAGGCTCCTACTGCTTCGAATATTCATCATTGGTCGCTTGCATGGGAAAACCGACGCTCGCCTCCAATGGCCTTGCCAATTTCCGTCTTCGCTCTTTGAGTTTGCCTTGTAGATGGTTTCAATGATAGAGTTGCTCACTTGAGCAGAGCTGGACAAGTGATTTGTGAAATTTTGCTGCCTTCGAATAACAGAGAGACTCCATTTTGAGTGTTGAGTATGACTGCAGGCGCTTACACTCGTCACCTACTCTGATGTCGGTGGCGTACAGGACGTTTAGATCTACTGTGGCTATCTTGGAAGACAAGGCCGAAGGAGCTCTGCAGCGAGAGTTCGTGAATAGAATACTGTCTTAGGAAGCTTTGAGTTGATTACTTGAGGTTGGATCCCGACAAACCGAAATAGAAGGGAGAGTCTCGATGTAGAGGTTATGAAGAGGCAGAGAAGGGGCTTTGTTGTTGGAGGATACGTGACCGTGTGGCTCTTCTGTTGTCCTAGAGATCTGGCATAGCTACAATGTTGGATGTGGACGAGAGATCTGCGGAAGCGTTAAGAGGAAACGTACCTCAGCATCAGGCGCAACTGGCAGGCCTCAAGCGACTCTCTGCCCGTGCAAGTGCAGGCCAGTCTACTCCACCGGGAACCCGGCGAGTGTTCTTTTCCTTCTCAGCGTATGCCCGTAGCGTGATTGATCATTTGAAGAAATGCGAGGTGCCTATCGCGGAAGGTCTTTCCGAGGAAGAGTGTGAAAAGATTGAGGCAACCTACGGCTTCACGTTCCCACCGGACTTGAAAGGGATACTGCAAGAAGGCGTCCCAGTGGGACCAGGGTTTCCAAACTGGCGGACCGGAAATGTACAGCATATTCGTATGCGTCTCAATCTCCCTGTACTTGGGCTTCTGCACGAAGTGGCCAATTCAAAATTCTGGTGGAAAGCATGGGGTCCGCGGCCTGTGGACATTGAACTATCTATCCGAACAGCTCGCAATTCTTTGCGCAAATATCCTCTTCTTGTTCCCATGTACGGTCATTGTTACATTGCATCATCGCCAAGTCTTGCAGGCAATCCTATTTTCTTTGTGTACCAGAAGAACATCATCTACTGTGGATATGATGTTGCAGACTTCTTCGAGAGGGAGGCCTTTCGTGCCCATGATTGCGACCCTCCCTTCGAATTGGATGAGTGGCAGGACAACTCGGGAAGTAACCGAAGTCTCGTGAGTAGTAGCAGTGGGAATGGAACTAACAAGCGAGGAGACCCTTATCATACTGATGTGGATTCCACACATCGCAGTTCAAGTTCTTCGTGTGCAACAGACCTATCGGATGCGTCTGGGTCTTGTAATTCCGAGACATGGGGTCGAAATCTGGACGTCCTTGCCAAGAATGCAGAGAGTTTCRGTACCCCACGGAGTCGAGGCAATATCTTCAGCAGATTCGGGCGGTCAAAGTCGAGGAACGTGAAGGCTTCAAAGGGTGAAGAGAGCATATCAATCGAATCTGAGTCTCCACGGTCATCAATATGCCAGGACGATATAGTTCGGTACGGTCAGATTATAGAAAAGCCTCTGCCTCCTAGARCTTTAATGAATCTTTCCGTGACGATTCCTCCTTGGGCCGCTCGAACTCCTCGTAGAATTGAGTTTTGGAGTGAGGTCGCTGAGAAACATCAAAATCAGGCTGGTGGTTCTCATAGAGAGTTACCTCAGATTGTGGATGATGAATTGGTCGCCCCATTGGTTCCTGTGAAGGAAAGCCCTGCTAAAGAGAATCTGCTCAGGAGAAACAACAGCGTCGCGAAGTCTTCAAAGTGGCTGACTGGTTACTTGGAAGAGATGTCTCTGGTTCTTCGGCAGGGGGGTTGGGAGGAGGACGATATTTCAGATATGATGGAGTCGCAGTCTTCTCCTGGACTTTGGAATCAACCACTGGACGCAGAGGTATGTCCGATGTCTTTACAAATTTTTTTCTTAATTTTTGTAGATAAAGGTGTTTAATCCTTGGAACTGTGATGGTTCTCGAAATATGTGAAATTCGAGGGAAATATCTGTTTCGTTTCGAATCTTGTGAATCTCTTGAACTCACTTTGACTCTGAAAATTTGCAGGCAGTGTTGGTCACCTTGGCAAAGGAGGTGGAGCTGCTCTCGACCTCGCTGAAGAAAGCTGGGTGGAGTGTCCCTGATGTAACCGAAACTATGAAAATGGGCCTCAACGCTGTATGGTAATCGGGTTTCCATTCGACGATGGGTGTGCCATATCGTGATACGGTCTCTGAAGTTGCCCAATCTGGTTATGTCTTCCCCGACGTAAACAGCGAACTGCTGGGCTCGCTGGGAGTCCGGTTACCGTATGTACCKTACATTGATGTGCAAGACTTATCAGCACCTAACCAGATTAAGAGCAGCAATTTTATATCTTTTCTGTAATATCCCACCTTCCGAACGGGATATGGAGTGGAAGAAGGGGTTCTTTTACGTCCCAGGTGCAGAAAGAATATGAGAGATTGCCCACTGGAAGGTAYGATAGCACTCGCACCACTGTTGTATTATACTTGCCAATCGACACATCCTGGCACCGTCGACCAAGGCTGAGATTTGGGGTCGGAGGCCTCTTTGAGAGTATTTGTGTTCCGTAGTATTAGCTTAGGAATGCTGTAAAGTCAACCAGGATGGGTCGCTGTTAGCTCCATTCACCAGACTCTACAGTCATACGGTAGAGAATTGTTAATAGAGTTTTGAAACCTGGGTATTCATTGCGTACCTGAAGAGCATTGATCTTTCAGCATATAAATTCTCAATTCCCAAAATTCGGCCGTGTGTTKAAAAAACATTTCCAGATTTTTAATGACCTACATCCAGGCATGAGWTGCAACTCACTACTTGTACTGTMCTGTACTGTTCAGCYCTGGCGGGCGCTCTCATTGAAAAATCATTTCCAATCCCGTGGTGTGGAAATGTCACTTTCAAGTTGGGCACCTTTTGTTGAAATTTCATTTATCTTTTGAATAGAAAGGCGGTCACACAATTCGAGTGAAAATGAAGTTACCTAACTCAGTGACATTGACAGAATGGAGTTGTGCACACACCTGTCAGCTTTAGCTGAGTGATGCTGACCAACTGAAAGGAATTGATGGTCAACAGGCAGCTCATCCTCCATCTTTTTAAAGCTGGAATTCACTGTAAAAGGAGCGTGTTCTCCTTTGAAACTACGACTGGGGAAAGCAGTTCAAGATGTGCTTGTAAGTCAACGGTGAAAAAAAATTCTGTTGCAAGAGTATGGCCATCCCTGCGTCAAACTTGTGCAATTAACGCGGGGATTCCGCTAGCTGTTACTAACTCTGCACATTTTGTTTGAAAAAAGTGCTTAGATACGGCAAATAAGCAGTGCTTGCCAATGCTGTCTATTCCAATTCTACTTTTTCTTCTACAATCAATTCATTGATGAAATAAAAGAGGTACAATACATTTGCCTTATCAAAAAACTTGGGATTCACTGTATATCAATATTAAGAGGATGTTTTATGGGAGGGATAAATGATATAGAACATCAAATGACTACATATTAATTTTTAAATATGTTCATCATTGAGATGTTCATTTTAACCCTTAAAGGATGGGCCGGTGGCCGTGGAAATGATGCATTTTTGATACCGTGTGACATCATCTACTTTGAAAAGCCAAATATACTCATTGGAAGTTAGAGTCCTAGAAAAGATCTTCTCTTTCCACTCCTAATACCGTGGATGAAAAGTTGTAGTTCTGTCCTACACCGTTTGATTCCTTGTCATTCGTTGGCCGCAAAACGTCTGCAGCGGCGTTTGAGGGTTAATGCTTGAGATGATGTACATGATTTATGCATACATGTCCAATTCGAGTTCCTAATTGTGTGCTTGGTTAGATGTATCAAGAAAATATTTTTTGTGGTTTTTCAGAATAAGAATTGTTGTTAGTGCAAAGTGTATTGGTTATAAATTCTTATCTTAAAAGTGAAAAACGAAGTTTGAATATCACATTTGTATTGGTCAATATAATCTCAATACTGAATTTAAGTATTTTGGACTTCCTTCTCCATTGTCTTATTGAACTAATTGTCTTTTTGGCTTTGAAATTGTCATTTTTGTAATCATCTATGTTTCCTACCTTGAAGTTAGAGTTTTCCAAGCATGTCATAGTAGAAAAAGACATTGATTATGATTTTTTTTATGCACAATTGATATATATATAAATTTGTATATCAAACATACAAATCATCAAAATCCCATTTACAATTGAGCTTCGTTTGATGACCATTGTAATACACATTCATAACAAGGATTATCGTAACTTTGGAGAGAAWAAAATAACTCATGTTATAATGGAGCACTTAGATTGGAGGAAGTATTCAAAGGAGTTAGCGCATCCCCACATCACACGACCAAGCAAGCAAGCCCGGGGATTGGCTAGGCTAACCCCATTTATTTCTCCCACGGCACACACGGGCAAGCCAAAAAATTGGCCAGACGCGGCTAATTGTAGAGACCAGATGGCCAAGTGGGGTGTCTTCCCCGTGCCACGGTATGGGTGCATTTTTTCCTTTACTCATTTTTCGAGGGACATTAATTGCTTCTCCATTCTTTATGCGGGTGAGGTGGTGCTTGTAGAAGCCATGTTGACTTCTTCCCCGGGTCTCTATACGGAGTTGCAGTGGGGTGATAGCCAAAAAGGAAGGGCCGACTCTCTCATTGGACACGCCAATTGAGATCGGCGCGCCCCTTTTGGCCGAGTGCGCAATGGGGATGCTTTTACTGTAGTCACTTCATGTTTATTAGTATGATTATTATGTACCTCTTAAAGTTAAAACACTTTCCTTTCGTACGAATGTATTACTAAGATGTCAATAGACAATTAAACATTGTATCTTGGGATGCATATTTGAGGTTTGGAAACATTTCGCTTTGTACATCAATCCCATAGAAACGTCACATTCTAACACACAATACAATGCATTTCTTGTGAGCATTTCTTGTGAGCCGTTCATCAACTACATTGTCACCTTTTTATGCATAACTTAAGTAAAGTTTGATATTATAGCCTCTAGCACATCAACAAAAACCATCGGAACAAGCATCCTCACTCTCTCATGCATAATTAAGGTTTGATATTTAAACCCTATCATGTCAACCAGAAGCAAACGTCATCACATCCTCATGCATAATTAAGGTATAATTACATAACCCCTTTCAAGCCAAGTCAAGACCAAAACCCATCACTCACAAAAAGCAACGCATAGAAACACAGAGAAGAAGCAGAGCGCACAATTATAATGCACACAAGCGTAACGTGAAGAATCACATCACCACTTGTCAGTGTACAAGCACGATACAAATCCGGCGATCGAGCTATGGCGATGGCAGCAGCAGAATGCCACTGCAAGTCCCTAACTTACTTGGCAGTAACCTCATCCCGCCATTGCGACGATTTCGCCTTCAAAACGCAGCTCATCATACACTTACAAAAATTCTGTGCACATACACGAACACAGCTTGGCTTGATTGTGCACAAACGTGACAACTTCGTTTCTGTGTACAAACGTGACACGATTTCGCTTGTCTGTGTACAAATGTGACACGATTCCAGCGTGGTACAGTTCGTGGAACTGAAGAAGCGATGGCAGCCAAACGCCACTGAAGCTTTCTACTTGTCAGTAGCCTCATGCCGCCATTGCGAAGATTTCTTCTTCGAAACGCAGCTCAACCTACGCTAACAACACAACTTTCAGTTTCCTATGTAGAAGCGTGACAGAATTCCGGCGTGCTACAATTCCTGGAACTGAAGTGACGATGGCAGCTGACCACCACTGGAGCTCTCTACTTGGAAGTAGCCTCATCCCGCCATTGCTTTAAGTTCGCCTTCGAAACACAGCTCAACATACACTGACACAACTTCGCTTCCACATCCTTCACGTTTTCATCTCCACCTTCACCTCTCTTCACAACATCCCCRTCCCCAACAAGCTTAGGTTCCCGAATAGGATTCCGACTCTGATCTACCTTGCGTTCAAACGGCTTCTCCCCCACGAAGTTCCCAGGAGGATCATAACTACAAATCACAAACGTCGCCCCGTCATGACACCCCACCGCCGCACACCCCACTTTCTTCGTGTCCGCCCACACGAGCTGCGTGTAGTGTCCGCACACYTTCCCCGGGGCGCAGGAATTCGACTCATAGTCGTAGTGGTCGGCCTCCTTCGCCCAGGAGTGGACGGCGTCGGAAAAGGTGAAGGCCTTCCCGCTGCCCCAGAAGAGATTCTCCCCGTACTGGCCACGGGAGTGAACCATTGCGCACTGGTGGTGGTCGCGCTGCCGCTCTGCGTAATGGAGTGCGTATGTTGCGAGATCGGGGCTCCATTTGAGCGGTGGAATGTCTTCAGCTGAGCGGATCTTGTTGTGAATTGCTAAGCAATCCTCCTCSGGGGATGCCGATGCTGCAAAATTTCCAAGTAACAGCAAATGCAATACTAACAGCGACATCGTCGTCGTCATCATGAGAGTGTGAATTGCGACCATTGTATCCAAAAATTGAAAATCAAAATGGAACCCAAATTGCGAAAAAACTGCGATTGAACTCCGAATTGGAACCCAAATTGCGACGATTCTGTGATTGAATCCTGAACTGGCTGGTGGGTTGCAATGCTTGTGCGGATCAGTGCGAGTGCGGGCTGGTCATTGCAAGTGAGAGTGCAGATTGAGTTGTAGGATGCACCCCGGATTGAGAAATTTCAGTTTATGCGGGATTGCGATGATTCGATGTTGATGATTCAAACTTACTGTAGAGAAAATGGAATTTGCGTGCATGCGGGAAGCATTTGGTGATTGGGCTTGAATGCATTCGCCCAGGGAATTGGTGGAATGCTGAAGCTCCCCGTGGATTGGAACGTGGCGGTTTAGCGGGCATGCGGAGTTTGAGTCACCGTCGCTCTGTCGAAATGGAAGCCGGGTTTTGAATCTGGCTTTCGCGAATCGGGTACACGTAGCACGCAGGCTTTCTGTTTTTCCTTAGGGTTCAGGGTTTAACCCCTCATCGCCGAATGGGACTAAAAGTGTCCGCACACAGTCTGCAGTCCACTTTGAAGCGCTCTAACTTTTGCATCCAATGTCTGAATTCAATAAAACTTCTTGTAAAAGTTGCGCATAGTAGTCTAGTATCTATTGTAAAATTTTCAGATCAATCCAAGACGTATTGAGTTTGTGAAAGTCATTCGAAGTTCTCAAGTTCAATTTGGGTTAAGCACATTGCATTGTGATGGCTGTAACTTCGGGGGATTGTATCTTTTTAATCAAATGGTTTGTTTTCAATAAAATTTGTTGGGTTTTGTTCCCATATAAATCTAGTTATTGTGGTAAAAGTTCCATGCCAATCCAAGTTGTTTTAAATGTTTGGGAGAAATTCAAAGTTCAAAATCCAGAATTGTTTGCATTTCAGTGAACTTCGGCGGCTCATAACTTCTTCATATATGATCCTTTTTCAATAATTTTTGTTGGAAAAGTTGCGCTTACTAGTCTAGTTTTTGTAGTTAAAATTTCAGATCCATCCTAGACGTTATGAGTGACTGAGAAGCATTTTAGTAGAAAGAGGTTCAACCACAAATGTGAAATTTTGCTCCTTTTTTCACTGTTTTTTGACATTTCAAATCCATTTTGCAAGCACAATAAGTTAATTTTACGATATTTTTTTCACCAAAGTATTCATATTCTGGTTTGAAATCACTTTGTGGTTTAAAGTTTTTTCATTTGAGTTGGTCTAGAAATCAAATTTCACTTGCAAACATGATTTTCAGAAAATTTCAGCACCTGTTTCCAAAACTAAAACATTATAATCTTTCAATCTATACAATCAAATGACCCCAAATTTGTTCCACACCATCTACAACATGCACCATACAATATTGTACGGTTAAGATCTTCATAATTGATTGAAATATAGACTTTTATCACTTGCAAAGGGAGGATGCTTTTATGCATGGTTGGAACTTCGGCGATGAGGGGTTAAGGTTCTGAAGAAAGGTGTGAGTGCATTATTGCCTCTTGTTGAAATTATGAAAAAATATTTGTAGATAGTATGGATAACCGAATAGTTTGTGTTTCTTTGCAAAGAAAAAAGGCACATACCATAGCTTCATAGCAGCTTGGATAGAAAATGCATAATTAAAATGTTGCATAATTTTTGAGAAATTATTGACATAGTTTTTCCCCGACTATACATATAAGTAAAAATAAGGATTGCCAAATTCACAGAAATTCAACTTGCTTCACAAAAGATTGCATCTCACCTTTGTCAATAAGTGTAAACAAGCATTGCAGAAAGTTTTTGCTTTGCCATTTTGACTGTTCTAAAGCATAATCTCTCGCAAACAAAATATCTCTTTTACATGCAATAAATGCTAATATTTAACTAAACCTTGGTACACAAGGTAGAAGGTTTAGGGTTTGGAGGTCAAGACAAGGGTTCACGTAATGCAATTTCGTTAAGTGAAAGTAGCATCAACCATTTAAGAATTGTAAGAACTTGGATGAATGCTTAATTACTTTAGTTATATTTCAAAATTATTTGATTTTAATATATTGTTTTTTTGGACTACCTATTTATTTTTTTCACTTTAATTAATTGTTGGGCAAAAAGATGCATAAGCTGCGATGGCGAGTCACAAAAGTAGTTGGCCACCATATAAATCGCTCTCATAAACTGAGAAATTAGAATTACCAAGTGAAATTTGGACATGTACAAAATGAAGGAGTCGTGTAAATTGACTTAAAACAAAATTTATGTAGACCTATTATTATTTGAATGAACTTTCTATGTGAAAATAAACTTTTTGTCAAAAGTCAAAATGAATCATTTTTAAAATAGGAATAATGAACATCTTAACTAAAGTTCCATGTCACAAATTTCATGAATTTTGGATTCAATGAAATTTTATTGATTGAAATATGACCTCAAAATTTTGACTTTTTGTCTTTTGCTTCATGGATTGCAAAAATATATGGTCAAATTTCAATCAATAAGAACCCAATGAATAAAAATCCAAAATTCATGAAAAATGTGACATGCAATTCTAGTTAAGATGTGTATTCTTCCTATTATAAAATTGTTCATTTTGACTTTTGACAAAAAAATTATTTCTACATAAAAATTTTCATTCAAATAATAATAGGTCTACATATAGTCTATCTTAATTGAAATTATATTGGAAGGTAGTATCTTTTTTACACAACATGTCCAAATTTCACTTGGTAATTCTATTGATTCGTTTGCTTTGCCCAAAATGAATTGTTCTCTTTTTGTTGGAATTCTGTGCACTTTTTGAAATTGCAAATTTTTTTGGACATGCTTGTGTTTGTTCCATTTTGAGTACCTTTTTGAACTTTGTTGTCTTTTTTTGGATGGACTTGGCGCTTTTCATAGCTTCTCTAGGAGCAAGCAACGCATTGGATTGGCCTAATGTCAGTTTTTTTTATTTCAATTGCTACAAAACTTCATTTAATTGCACTTGCTTTACATTGTCCACTGGAAGAAGTCAATAATGCTTTCATTTTGATTGGCATGGAAAGGAGGATTTACTTTAATTTAAAAGTGCCCCCGTCCGTCCCACTGTTGTACTTGTTATTTGTTAGTTTTTATTTGACACCTTCAACTTCTGGGTGAATTGCAAGAAACACTTGTCCTATTTTTTGTCCCCTTGCCCTTGGACGGATGTTTTTTTTCATAACTTTTGCATCATTTGTTCATTTGGCGTGAAATTTGGAATGAAGCTACATAAGGTAGTTGCAGATGAGTTGAGTAATTTTTTCAAATTTTTCAAATTAGTTTACTATTTTTAAACTACCCCCAATTGGATGTCTACATTGGCAATTGTTTGTGTCTCTATGTGTGTGTGTGTGTGTGTGTGTGTGTGTGGTGGGTGGGTGGGGCATAGTCCTATTTTTGACACAAAATGAGAATTCGGAGCCACAAATTGGACAAGTTGGAGTTCCATTAACATTACAAGGACTAACAATGAGTTTTTTTTTTTTTTTTTTTTGTGAAAATAGGAACCTATCAATTGTGCACATCGGGTCAAAATGACCTTCCTTTGCACGAAGGCTATAGAGAGGAAACAAATCTCTACAAGAATTCTTTGGTGCAATGCAAGCGCAATCTTCTCTAACAAAATGATTTTTAAAAATAATTTAATTTAAATTTATTTTGAATTACTAAAAATCAAAAGGTCTACACAGCCATTTTCTACTATTAGTTTATGATGCCATTCGCTTTTGAAGTGCTTTACAAAACTCCATAGTATTGTATAGTACTAAATCGATGGTTTAGATCTAGAAGCATCTTGAATCAATGATTCAAATCTATAGAGGCACTACTAGCACTTAGTACATGTAATGATACATAATTACAATAGTACTTCCAGTCATGTGGCCAAAAATTGCATTTTTGAGCCACCTTTCTTTGCAAAAACTTGATATGTTCCTTGCAATCACCCTTCTTTGCATTATTTTAGTTCTACATTCTTTAAAAAACAAAGATGGTTGAGCTTCAAAACAACAAACACCCCTTGAATGCCTAAACGAGAACACATCTATATATAAACTTCTTAGTACTTTAGACAATCATTTGTAATGACCATGACCTTGACCTTCATAGTATGAGAGATCCTACTTTTTCATAACCTTCCACATTAGATGTTTTTTAGGGTCTCGAGGAGACTACGGGTTCCCAAACTGTAGAAACGCTGGGGACATTACCACATAAGCAATTTGACGTGGTCAAGAGACTGCCACGTCATATTATGATTAATCAATTAATCAATTAATTAAATTAACTATTAATTATTTTTATAATATTTTCTTAAAAAAAAAAGAGTTCTTTAAATCAATTTCTAGTTTATTAACCCCTAAGCGCTTAAACCCCTTGGGCTTTTGGGAATTAATACCGTCTGAAATTTTTTGAAGAAAAAAAATCCATTTATTTTTTCCAAAGTTTAGACTAGAAATGGTTGGTATTCAGCATAGGAAACAATTCAGGGAATAGCCCTGAAACAGTCTCCTAGAGGCCTGAAAAAACATCTAATGCATTTCTAAACCACTTTCTCTGTCACATTTTCAAATTCTTCTTTCCTCCTGCTGTTCACCATTTTTTATGTTCAACTTCCCTTATCTTGATGCACTTGAGGTCGGTGAAGAGAACACATGAAACACAAACACACTCCGATGCCTAAGTCATAATTTGTACAACAAGGGAATTCTTTGTTCTTTTTTGCTTCATATTGCTTTGCACACGTGTAATCATTTTTTGGATTCAATTACATGCATCAGTGGAGTTATTTTCAGTTGTCATTGCCAGTAGGTTTCCTTGTTCCCACCTCCCACATTGTAAGTCTTCTACACACAAACGTTCCAGTAGAACCTCTCTGAGTTGCTCCTCTATAAGCCAATAAACCTCCATAAATCAATGTTGTCATACCAGTCCCGGACTGGGCCGCATTACAAAGATTGTGACTAAATTTGACCCTCTCTTAGCCAATAAACCTCTATAAACCAATATGTTACACCGGTCCAGGACCGATTGAGTAAGGGAGGTTCTACTGTAGTATGTTAGTTAACCCTTAACCCCTGAGCGCCCTAGGGGCCAAAATATGGCGTCTCCATTTTTGAAAGATGTCCTTGTTTGACTCTTATAATCTTTTCAATGGTATGGTCAAAGGGCGCGTCCTTTTTCTTGTATCTTCGGCTAGGTCTCTACTACCAATCACTATGGTCATTTAATGTGGATATTTTCTTAGGTGATAGTTTAATTGAAATGAATATGGAAAAGTTTGTATTTCTATGAACATGGGGTGGGCGCTTAGGGATTAACCCCTAAAGGACCATTTGTCCCTTCAGGGGACAAGGTAGATTTCGGGCATGTACCTACAGTCTAAATTTTTGTCCTGATTTTTTGAAACGTTTTTTGAGGATAGAAAAACTAATTAACTTCATAGAAATATGATTTTTTTCCAATCGGTGCCTGGGAACAAAAGTTATGCCCTAAACAACTCAACTCAGGGGAGAGGGGGCAGCAAAAAAAAGTTTCAAAAATTTGAATTAAAATTTTCCTTTTCTCATAGTTAATATTTTTGTCTACATGGAAAGCATTGATTCATTCCATTTGGATTTTTTATGAGAAAGTTATGGGCAATCTTGTTTTCCGAGCAATAGGAGAATCTTCTTGAAAAAATAACTTGTAGGATTCATTTCTAAATGCAGTTTTTACAATTTTAAGACAAAAAAAGTTCCACATGGTCTAGTTTGAATGCTAGAACAATCTCACCATTGGGATTAGTGCGTTTTAATTCCACCTTAAAGATATTCATAAATTAGATTTTCCTCCGATCTTGCACCTACTTCTACTCAACAATATTTTAAAGAATAAATGTAAGTTTTTTTTTGAATTTTTTTTCCCTCTAGATTTTCAAACCAATTTCCCACCGTGTAGATTTAAAGCTCAAATCTCTATAGTGCAAAAAATAAAAGTTAAGAAGGTACAAAGTCAAATGATCTAGTCTAGCAATGTGTTGCAAAACTTGTTTTTTCCACTTTAAATGCACATATCTTGCAATCAATGGGTCCAAAAATTTCTGAATTTTTTTCCACACATCTTCGTACTAGTTAGGTGTAAGATCCTACGGTTAGATATGCAAAAAAAACAAATTTTAATTTTTTTTACTCTTTGCTAAAGAAATGGTAGTTCTGAGTGTTTTCTCTTAGAAAAAAGGCCTTGGTCCTTTAGGGGTTGAAAGACGGATTGGTGATCGTGAAAATCATCAATTTTGATATTGTGGGAACCTCTTAGTTTAAAAAAATCCAAAAGTACTTATTGGAAGTCAAAGTACTATAGAAGATCTTCCCTTTCCACCCCTAATTCTATGGATGAATAGTTGCACTTCTGTGCTTCAGTTTGGTTCTTTGTCATTCAGCAGACGCAAAACGTCCGCCGCGTCCTTCAAGGGTTAAGTCATTTGCTGTTCACGGTCACTCATTTCCATTTTGACAAGCAATGATAGGCAGCTTTCTTATACCAAGTGTGAGCAAATTGGCGTCACTCCTATCACAAGAACTATGGCAATGACTGAGGATGTACCGCAAGGAAGTCTGTCCAAGTGTGCAAGAAAGGACCAAGAGATCCATGTGCTCATCAGGGACATGCAAATATTCAGGAATTGGACGCAGCAGACCCACATAACCTTATGACTCTACACACCAATAAGTGGTTACAAAATCTCACAAATGGTGAATTTCGTTGAATTGGCGGTATGTTTGCGCCAAAAATGGCGCTCTTATGTGCCATTTTTATGGAATGTTATGCAATTTCTAACATAATTTGTGCCATTTTAATGAAATGCTGCGCCATTTTATCATAATATCACCAATTTCACGAAATTCACCATACAACAAGTTATGCTTGCTAGATTTTCACCTTGTATGCCATCCGGGCCGTCATTTAAGACAACTTATTCTCAAGTACAAAAAAAATTGCGGTTTAACCCTAAGAGCTTGAAGTAAAGATATGAGGACATAGGATAAGAAAAACCATGATACTCTGTACATAATTGTAACTATTCCAAAATATTAATATCATTCGTTCATTTTGAATACTCTTTTTTTTCTTCTTCTTTCCATTAGTATGTTCATTGATTTTCCCATAAATAAAATTTTCCCTCAATAAATATGTATTGAATAAAGTGCACTCTTCAAAACAATCATCGTTCAACAAATGGATGGTTATTACCTTTGATATATACTAGACTCATAGCACTTTCATAYTATCCTCTCAAAGAATGTTACTGACGAGTCTATCCACAAAGTTTAAACAAGTATCCAATCAAAAACCCAGTGGAAGTTTCAGCTGCACAATCTTTTCCCAAAGAGCTTCTATTTAATTGAATAACAGGGCACAATTGTCTTCTCAAAGAACTAAAGGAAAGAAAATACAAAAAAAAATAAAAGTATCAGAGAAAATTGCAATTCCATATCTCTAGACAAACTAAAAGTGCTAAGTGCTAAGTACYAGGTACCTTGTTAACGTAATCTCATCAGATCAGAAAATGTAAATCGTTCATAGATTTATAGGGTAATGTACTTCACAACAGCGCCACGAATCTTCCCCATGAACATGGCAGCTTGTTCCTGAACTCATTCCCACAATTCTTACGTATTAGCTCCTGAGCGGCAAAAGTGGCACCCAAAGCGAATGCGTCCATATCTATAGAAGTTCAAATAAATCATTTAAGTAAGAAGCATTAAGAAAGATAACAAAATTGTACCACTAGAAAGAGAAAGAAGACGTTATGTCCAACGCTTTTGAACAAATAGAAATATGTATAATTGATTACAAGCTTCCAAATATGGAGTTTCTAATTTTAGCCTAAAATTAAACAAATGGGGGTTAAGAATTTGCATCAATTCGAGTGAAGAAAGCATGTGTAACCGTTGTGTCACGGCCACTTATGCCAAGGCCATAGACTCTTGACCAGTCCGATAGGAAAATTGTATTGATGGAAACAAGAAAGACAATGGCATTGTTTGAAGGTTTAAGTCTGTTTTTTTGGTTAGATTCTCCACTTTGATTGGTTGGCGTTTTGGGTAGACTGATTAATTGGTGTTTGAATATTGAATATTCTCAGATTGAAGAACTTGAGTTACGCTAAAACAACATTCAATTTATTTTGAGTACCCGAATAAGAATATGAAATCCAGTTAGCAAAACGTACAACAAACTGGGTTACCAGTTAGGTGGCTGGGACTTTAGAAACAAATAAGGAATCAATTGAGAAAATTATGAAAGTCACCGTACCTCATTTGCTCTTGTCGCTGTAGCAATATTCTCATCCAAAAGGGCCAGAAGAGGCCGGTCTARTTGGTTCTCTCCTGCCATCTCCAGCAACTGACAGAAAAAGAGACCAGAACCATGTGATAAAATCAGACGGAATCTTCGCAATTATACAGATCTGGGATTGTTTTAAAATGATCCAATTCAATGGATCATGTTTTGGAAAATATATTGGGACCAAATTTCATGTCACTGGAATCAGTGAATAACATTGAATGCATTGGTCAAAGAATTCATTAAGTTCAATAAATTAAGTTGTACCTACTCAAAAGTGCTCAAAAAAAAAAGATTTGGTCCAATCTTAAAGTTCGTGATCCTTTAGAGGTTAGCTAAACTGCACAAAATTCTGGAAATCAATGGCAATTAAACGCACAATAATCGGAATTCAAGTGTAGTTAGTGAAAAATCTAGTCACTGTGGGGTCGTCCAAGAATTTACACAAAACCAAATGCTAAATAAAAAGAAACAAGTCCAAAGGATTAGTAGAGCTTCATGTTGCTGGACTTACAGTTTCCCTTTTGTCCTTGGCCGAGAGAATGCGCGATAATCGTTCCTTAGCTTCAACAAGATCGGTAGTCAATCTGTCATACGCTTCTGCAAACACCAATTCAACAACATGAAGAAAATGAAAACACCATTCTGCTCAAAACATACCATTCAGATTGAAAGATGTAATGTTTAAAAAGCGAACAATTCAATCGATCATACAACATTACATCTTCAATATGAATGGTAACTGTCCCCCCAAAATGACAATGACATAGTTTGTATGTGCCACAAGTGTGTTACAGTCAATGATGGTGTAACAAGAATGTGGGGTACTCTAGAATGTAGTTCTAGAATAGGTCATAAATAGAATGAGGTATAAGTCTACAGTGAATAATATAATTCAGATGAGGTCAAATTTTATATCACCAGAATCAGTGAAGAACATTACATGCGTCGATCAAAAAGAAACTAAAAAAGAAAAAAAAAACGTCCCCATATGAACCGCTCAAAAAGCGCTAAAAATCATAAGGCAGATTTGATCCTCTTAGTCCTTCTGGTGATAACTGTTTCTTAGGAGTTAATGCAAAAATCATGAGATAAGGAAAGGTAAAATACCGATGCCTTCTCGCAAAATCTTCTGCAGAACCTCGAGCTCACCTATCCTGTCCTCGATCTCCTGTAAAAGGCATGAACTGCTTATGAATATGAAATTCAGTCTTTCTACATTACAAAGATGCTGCGAGACGTAAAGTTTAAGAAAAAATTGTAAGCTCTGTGATCTCCAAGCATCGAGCAAAAATGAACTGCATACCACTGTCTGGTTTACAGCAAATCTGAGATTGCCAATCTCAGCCTTCAGGAACGAAAAAAACTCCTCCGTTAGCCTGCACATAAAAGTTCATGAGGTTCGTCATAAGCACTCATTGTGATCCAAACAAATGCCAAATTTGATCCTCGSTACAACAAAGTTTCGGTTTTGACGATAACCCCAAAGCGTCACAAACGCCACACACTTTGCACTAAATCACTAACAAGGTGTCATTTTCTCTCAGCAGTCTATCCATACAATACTTTCAGACTCTCTGTACAAGAAGTKTCAGTAAGACCTAAAAGACCAAGAAGGTCAAATTTGGGCCACATGTTACTTTCAGCAATCATTAATTTGGTTTATTTGAATTTGACCAACACATGCAACATTCTTCACTGATTCTGATGATATAAAAGTAGGCCTATCCAGTTTATACCTTTCAAAACATTATTAATCAAATTAGTCATTACATGACCATAAATCCTTGATCCCTTCCATGTGAACGACAGACTAGGATCACAAGCCATATCATTAACAAAATTCTCGAAAATAACAACTGTGGAACATACCGGGGGCGACAACGAGCAACCTCAAACTCCATTTCTTCGCCTTCGGTTGTGAGAAAAAACTCCAGCAAATCCTTGGGTGAGTCCGGCACTACCCGTGCCTGCCATTAAAAAAAAGGACAAATTCAACAAGAGTTTGGTGACCACAACAAGTCCAATTCTTAAAACTAAATGAATTCCCATCGCTAAAACCCTAAACCTACTCTTGACAATCCATCAATTGCGTTAGAATCTATGCCACTAAAACATTACCGCACGGGCCACCCTGCGCGCCTCCTTCTCCGCTTGCAGCTCCCTCTCAATCTTCTCTTTATACTCCGCATCTTCAGCGATTTTCTTCTGATAACTCCGTCTAGTAATGTGGTGCGGCACAGGCGCTCCCAAAATCCCTTCAGGATCCTGCACACGCAATATCACATGCCGCCTCAGACACAATTTGCATTGCCACTAACTCCAAGTTAGCTTCTAATTACCCTAACTTGCATATGCACTTACTCCTTGTTTCAAATTCAACCCCTAAAGCAGAGCTTCTTCTTCCCCATAAKTAGGTTCTTGGGGTCGCATTGCGGAAACCTAGAGTGAGTTTACACTKACCCATCCWATGTTGGTGATTTGGAGAAGTCCTCGCTGAGGAGGTTGCCATGCGCCCACTTGCTGCAACCGGAGGTTCGTCCGAAAGGAAGGACGCGCCAGTTGTGGCGTGAAACTGCAGGAAGACGTGCACGTGATTTCCATTGCAGCTCTCATGGTTCTTTCCGGCGTCTTCTTCTTCTTCTCTTTGCGAATATCCCTAAGCCCCTGCTACAATTCACTCATGCGGCCTTCATTTGCCAGGGAAAATTCTTCAATCTTGCAATGCATGAGCATACTCTAGGTCTCCTTCTCTGTCTTTGCAAGCAGATAAGAATCCTTCATTTTGCTACTGCAATCCCAAATTGGGCCAATTCCACGACTCCGAAGCTCCTACTCTGGAGCTACTCTGGGGCGCAATCTGCACAATCACCTACGAAGAGAAGGGCACAAGAAGCGCAGTGAGAGTTACAAGGGAGTGGCGTGAAAARAGTGATCTGGAATGTGTGGCTGTAGATTTGAGGGGGCCGGAGGGCTAGAATCTAGGCTTACGTACAGTTTGTTGAGATGGTAATCTTGAGATTTTGTACATGTGTGCCTTATCCATTCAAATCTTCTTTTCCTTCCCACTCTCGCTACTTGCTGATTTGCATCAAACTTTTCTTCACTCCCGAACCTTCATTGTAGATTATATTTGTGTTCGACTGCATCGATTCTTCACCAATCGGGAACATCTCTCATTAGCATTCAAACTCCACTTGCTGGGATCGCTAGAATCCTCCTGATTGGGTAACCCAAAAACCGTTGAGCTTTGAATGGAGATACTGATAGAGAACAGAGTGTAGGCATTTGGGTTAGTGTGCCACTTGCAGCGATGGCGACTCTGCCTTCTCTGCTTGCCAACAAGAATTTTCGTCCCGTCACTCCCTTACATGCTCATTCCTTACAAACCTTCAATGTCGCCAAGACCACATGGATTCGACACAGTTCTCCTCAATGCAGTTTTCACAGCCATGACTCCATCTCGTGTTCGGCGTCGACTTCAAGGGCTTCGGATTTAATGCCCGAATCCTCTGAGCAATTAGGGTTTGGGGGTTTGGATGGACGAGCTGGTTGTGTTTTGGGGTTAAGTGCATTGGCAGGGACGATGTTGACCTTTCCCCAGCACGCAAACGCGGCTTCAGAAGTTGCATTGAATGTGGATGCGTGGTCGTCTCTGGTGGCTATGGAGCCCAAGAACGCCTTGTCTTTACCCACTTGGGTCATTCACGTGGCGAGCGTGGCGGAGTGGTGCGTTTGCTTCTCGCCTTTCCTCACAACATTGTCAAATACTCTGAATATTTTCAAGCATTTCTAAGCATTTTCAAACATTTTTCAAGATTTTTCAAGCATTCCCAAAGATCAGGAAGCGGCAGAGCTTGTATGCAGCCACAGCCAGTGCAACGAGTGCAATTTTTTAGGGTTTCTTATGCTACAAATTGTACACTACGGAAACTGGAACCCCCCTGTTGAAACAACTTTGGGTCAGGGTTTTGTTTCCCTATGTTGTGTTGTTTCATCGGGGTTTTTGTCCTACTGTAGTGGTAGAGAATTGGCAATCACCAAGGTCATTGGCTTGCAGTTTTGCAAATCTAATGTGCACATAGCATGTGCAGATTTAACAAAACTGGTATTGTACCTGAAGTTTCTGAGTCCTGAGAGTGAGTCGATTGATGTTGTTGTTGTAGTGCTTTTGTGTTTGTGTGTTTGTATGTGGGATGAATGTCTGATGTTGCGAGAGTGGGGAATGGCAATGCAGCCGCGTGCCATTGCCATGCAGGGTGTTAGAGTCTGTGTTTGGTTCTGGTGAGGTTCAGAGCTCGTTTCGTGAGACGGAGCTCACAAACGCTCTCTCACTCCCCACGTGGTTTATTCATGTGGCCAGCGTTGCCGAATGGTGAGACTAACCAACTTCACAAATTCCTTACGTTGTCTGYACAAATTCATGGATCCCTCTGGTTTTTTCTCTTCCTGTACAGAGTTAGGATTCATCTTCCAAATTCTGGGATTACAGCAAGTTCATGGTTTTGCTGAACTTTAGTTCCGGTTGTTTCTTGAGARGAGAAYGACACARTCACGTAWTTAGCTCAGACCAAGTAGTAGTTTCTCGTTTCTCGTTAAACCCACAACTAACGAACCTAGGATTCTTGGTTTGATAATCAGGAATTCCATTGGTCATTTTGTGAGAATTGTAATTCAGATGGGTCAAATATTACATCTGGAGAATCAGTGAAGAACATCGTATATGTTGGTCAAAGAATGAATAGAATTGGACATAAGACTCAATTTGGGCCTCGTGGTTCTTTTGGGGTTCACAAAGAGAAGGAATGTCGATATCGTTTCTTTGCATGTTTTTCAACTACYATGGGTTTCCGTCAATCTTTTGCTCTATTTCTTTCCATTTTAGTGCCAGTGCCAGTGCATGTTTGGTACCAAGTGTAGTTCGGAGTTGGACATTTTTGGCTCCATCTGTTGTGTAGTTTCAATTGATAGATTATAATGTTGGATTTCCTGTTAGTGTTACCGTCGTTTTYAGTACGCAGGAAATGTAGCTCAGTCTAGGTCTTCTTTAAGTTCGTCTCTGCCAAATTGTATATAAGGGGCATTTGGAGTGTTCGCAAATTTTGTGCAAGACTGCCTACTTGTGTGGATGTTGTGCTTGAATGGGACATTGTGTTTGCGCAGGGTTACAGCAATGGCATTGGTGTGGCGTTACGGTGACACCCCGGGCAACTCCACATGGAAGGGTCTTTCGTGGGGAATGGTACATCTCTTAATTTACATCTTCAATTGTTAAGAGGCTTAGTTAAGATTTAGATTTGACCATGTTGCACGACTTGTCATTACTTCTAATGCTTCGTAGAAATTTTGGTGCAATCTTGTTCACATGTTAAAGTCATTATTGCGATAAATACYTYTTRRGGGACGATTTGCAGATTATTGACTACTCTACTTCGTAATATTRCTGAGCTGACATTTATRATCTCTGGCAGGTTCCTTTATTAGGTGGAGCTATGTGCGCATGCACCTGGCATTTCTTCTACAATGCCCAGTCTTTGGAGGTATAATGAGCCTTATTCGGAACAAACCTGTTCCTCATATATGCATATGCTCCTTACTCTTTCATAACTAAAAATGCTTGCATCCAACGTCCGTTTTCGTGAGTTAAATAAAAACAGCGTCTTGATTAGGAAAGTATGACATCTTTTTACGATATTGTGTGGATATACGCTGATGGCCTGAAATTAGCGTTGGTTTCAAAAGGGGCAAAACCAAAACTTGCAAATAATCACTTTTTATGATTTCTACTGCACTACTAGCACCGTAGTAAAGAACCCAACCTTCAGAGGTATTCTAGGAAACATAATCACCTTACGATTGGCAGGGTTTACGTTAGAACCTGCCTTAAAATGTTATTACAATTGGCAGGGTTTAAGCCGGCATGCTTTTCTAGAATACCTCCCGGGGGTGTTCCCGCTAGTGTTGGTTTAGCCTGATCATGATTTGTGTACTTCTTTTGACARTTTTCTGGTATTTTGCAGATATTGGTGATTTTTCAAGCTGCTTTAACTGTGATAGGAAATTTTACCATGTGGATTGCTGCGTTTCGAATCTACCAGGCCTCTCAGAAGCAACCTAAACTGCCCCTTGAGTAATGTCAATCTAAATGATAGAAGAGCTTAGAAATGACTGGGAAGGTTCAATTTCTCCACACATGGATTCAACTTCACGATGGTGCCTGCCTCAAGGGTGCAGTTTCAAGTGGAGAAAGCCCATGCACCAGCTTTGTACGTGTACTCTATCAATTCATGCCCGAGTTCGCAGTGGTAAACTTGGTCTTTCAGTAAATCTTTYTCAATTTGAACTCTGATTGTCGTGAAGGAGACGAGCGTAAGTTCCAAAATTTCTGTGTGACCACCCTCCGAAGCTCCCACTTCGCGAGCTTTGGTCCTCAATTCTGTACATTCTCTCACAAAGCTTTGATTTCCGGGTCATGCATCAAGCTTCTAGCCTTCTTCTCGATCTCTTCTTCGTTCACTAACCGCACACGCATCACATCCTCGCTCTCTAGCTCCTCTTGTGTGTATGCTCTTCCCGTCAATTCAAGCGCCACCTTCACTTTGTCCACCAACTATCTGCATCCATAACCTCAACTAGTGGAGACCATTTTTGGTGAGGTGGCAACCAAACATTAGACTTGAATTGAATCGAACCTCTGACTATGTACGTTACTAGTAGGGAGTAGAAGATTTCTAACCACATACAACATTATACTGACATGTAACAAAGAGTATATATTTGACTTTTTGGCTATCAACAAAATAAGATATATTTAACTTATCAGCTTTTGGACCATTCTAACATATAGCAAGCCAGGTAGATTCACAAAAATTAAGGTGATTATTGTGAAGAATTAGTAATGTTTAACATCTAACATTTCTCTTTGAAGATCTAAAAGCGGGTGAAATTCCACAGAAACGACACCCCACTCGCCTCTAATCCCAGGTCCAGCTCCAGCAACTGGACTGCCGAATGCGTCGCATTGCTTCTGAACGAAACGTACAAAACAGAATTCGAGGCTCGAGTGTTGAGCCCGCTGATACAGTAGTCGGGGTCGGGATCGGTCTCCTCCGTCAATTCGTTGTCATCGTTGACATAAGACTCTGGCAGCAATTGCCCAATGTCGAGATCGCACTTCGCTTGCACATCTGGGGCCGGGATCCCAAGACGTCGTTTCTCTAGGCATCCGATCCAGCACGGACTTCTCGAGATCGTAGAATTGAATGTGTTGAGCAGGATCACGTCGGCTTCTCGCATTCGGTCGTAGCAGTGCCGCATCCAGTTGTACATGGAGCTAAAAATCCAGTGAATGCGTGAGGAGATCCAAAACTACTGTTGGTGGGAGATCGGGAATGTTATCGAAAATTCGCTCTCTCGTTTCGTGAGTGACGGGAACCAATCCATGTTGGAAGAGACGCTGCGACTGCAATGCGCAGGAGAGCGCTGAAGCGGGGGAAGCGTACAGCAAATGCTTCGCAAACTACAACCTGTCCGCGACGTCTTGCGACCAACACAGAATCCAGTCATGTAAAATACACATCGGTGGAGACGCTGGGAGTACCCCGCGGAGGGTGTGCGACGYCGGCGCGGTGAGGTCCATGATAGTCGATTCCAAGAGATCAATCAAGAGACGCTCCTCCGAAGGAACGTACCTCGTGCACTAGATCCAGCCATTCCTTATGGGGAAGCTCGCACCAAATCTTGTCACGCAACCTGGCGATGCGTAGAGGGTAGCCTTCTTGCGAAGTGAAATCTGTAGTCCCTATGAAAGCTCGAAGATCCAACAGGTGTTTGTCGGAGGTGACGAGGTGACGACGATGCCAAACGCCCAGCGATTGAACTGCAGAAAGGGGGTTGTGTGACCATGCCAGGTGAGAACTGCGGTACCATCACAACGTGCGGCAATTCCGCCCACTTGCTCCCTGCAGCTTGCATGAGGCCCCATTTGCTTCCGCTACTCGATCGATAACTCACAAATCTGTCTAAATTGTCGTGTCACACATCCACAGCTAAAAATTCGAACGACGAAGTGATCTATAATTCTCCTACAAGTGTGCTGACTCGTTTGTCCTCAATCTGCAGGTGACGTAATTATACGCCCATTGCGTGCGGTTCATTTGCACTGATCGATTAAGCTTGAGATGCAGAGCTATTACATGTGTTTCGATCTTTGCTTGCATTGCAAACCTTCCCGGTGCTATTTTTTTGAGTTTTTTTCACCAGGAGGACTTGGTTGAAATGCATTCAGCACGTACGCCCCGTTCTGCTGCATGTTGTTAGTTGATTAGGAGTTACGACGCAGGTGTCATGATCCAAGTTGTCAACTTTACGAGRGCGAATCGCGAGTCCAGAATTGTTTGATTCTGTAGGGACGAACCCAGTGAAGGCAGATTTGCGGGAGTTTGAGTAGGCACTGATTTTAGTCGAAGAACGTGAATCTTTTTTTTAATAAAAATAGACAAGCCGGCAAGCGTTCCTGATCCTCGCTCTCTGTTTCAATGGCCTTGTCCATTCCTGATGGATAATTCGTTACGCCGCTCGACACCCAACTCTTTGCCGATCTTCTCTCGCAGGTCTTCGCAGAATCGCAGGGGCTCGCAATGTAGCTCGTCGCTGCGCAGGGCAAGTGCAGTGCAGGCTGCTGCTTTCTCTCTCTTGGGTAAAGAATTGTGATTGTAAACCATCTCTGATTCTGGCAAGGCGTCCCGTCTGGTCCTTCGGAGGTGGCTACCGTGCATTTTCGACACTGGAATGCCTCGAAACCGTAAACCCTCGACGTGACGATCTCCGGATCGTTTAGAACCTGGGGACATTAGGGGTAAGGTAAGAGGTCCATAAATGGAGCATCTAAGGGCTGGTCCGTTTTTCATATATTTCCTTCGATGGTAATATTTTTTCCTTGTTTTTCAGGGTAAGAGAATTTGATTATGATTGTAACACAAGTCGTTTTGTGTTTTTTGAAGCATTTTTGAATTACTTATGAATTTTCAAACAAGATTAGTCTTAGGTCCCTATTTATGACCCTAGGTCTTCCATAAACGGTTCACTTGCAACTTCTAGTGAGAAATGGGGAAAGCAAAGAGAATGATTGACTCTTGCAATAAATAAAGTTTTTTTTAATCAATCCATTCAATGACTATAGAAGGTCCATTTATAGACCATGTCATGTCCATTTCAGGAGAGTGTACATGGGCAGTTCTAAGAGCATCCCCACGAGTGTATTCCCCATCCCTATCCCAGGAACTCATCCAAACAGATAGGGATGGGAAAGCGCCTCCACACCAGTCTTTCCCTAAATTCCAAGCGCACTTACCTGGTTTGTTGTACAGTCAGCATCCATGTTAGAAATTACCCTGCCTAATGGGACACAATAGCAGCAACCTAATGGGACACAACAATGTCAACCTGGGCAACATAATTTGAGTTAATCTTTTGTTTTGGACAACTATTTAAAAGAAGGGCAACATAATTTGGGTCTATGTGTTGTTTTGGACAACTATTTAAAAGAAGGGCAATATAATTTGGGTCTATGTGTTGTTTTGGACAACTGGTTAAAAGCTAGGCACCCTGAAAATGGCAATTAACTCTAAATTGTCATCTTCAGAATGTGTACATCCTAAAAATCAATTATATACCTATGTGGAAGAAAATCTTTTAGAAACAAACTTTGGCCCTCCATAACTTTTGCATTTTGTATCTAAATGGCGTGTGCTTTGGTGGTTTGGAACTTCTTTTCATCCGGTAAGAAGACAATATGAAAATTTGAACAGCCTAATTATAGTAACCAGACACAATTCGAATATGTGGTGCTTTATTGATTCATTCATACGTAAATACAAGGCCGCCAAGAAAATTTAATGGCCTTGTATACATGACATCCATAAATTCACTAGACATGAACACGGAATAAGATCGACATATTTCAATTGTTCCAAAAATTCACATTGTAAAATTATTCAAAAATTTGCCAAAAATTTATCCTATTAGTTTAGGAGGTGCACCTCTTAATACATTAAAATAAAAAGCTAAGTTATTACTTTCACGAGTAGTGAAGAAGTCTAATACATCTTATTGCTTTTGTCATGTTATTATATAATGCTATGATCTAAACCTCAATCTTGAGCTACAAACTCATTCTTCTCCTTTTTGCCCAATGATGCTCGATTAGGTCATTTCTAAGGTTGAAGAATCCCGATTCATTTTTCACTTGGCTTGAACCTTCATGATACTCAGCAAATGTTAAACCGCATTCTGCAAATGTTGAATCACTCCTTTCAAAATCAATAGGTGGAAGTCCTTTCATTTTCAATAATCATGTTATGTAGAGTCATATTACGTAGTTTAGTGGGGTAAATTTTGTAATTTATAGTGAGAAAATTCTCACATAAAACATTAAAGAAGCACATCACATGTATTGAAAAGTGATATATATTTTCCAATAATTTTAATCTTGGAACTTTTCTTACCAAAAGTATTCATGTACAATAAGTATAGTGATTTTTCTTTCTTTAAAAAAAAAAGAATGTTTTCATTTGCTTCCAAATTTGTCTGCAATTTTTCTTTAATTTTTTTTATGATTATATTATTCTTTGGTAGATTTATTTTCAAATCATTGTAATCATAGTTATTCAATTTAGGGTCATTGCAAGAAACACCGGTCCTATTCTCCATTACAAGAGTGTTGCTCTCTTGTAATCTTCAATAACTTTTGAAGCATAAATCCCATAAACTTTAAATTTTTATTGGAGATGCCTAACTTGATGATAATCATATCTTTCATTTTTCAAAAAATTAAAAAAATAAATTTACATTAAAAAATCATTTTTGCTAATTTGTCACACTTTGAGGTTTAGAGGTTTTCACTACGTTGTAAGTCACTAAATTTAATGATTTGGAGCTGAAATTCTCATGGTCTATTAACATAGTAGAAAAGCATAGACCTACCAAAGAGAATCTAAAAATTTAATGTTTAAAGTCCTCCACATGAGTGCAAACAGCTCGTCCATTGCGTGCAATTTCAAAACATTGATGATGGTTGGAAGACCATTTTTTTGGTGAAATCTCATCACCATCAACTCTTCCCAAATTGACAATTTTTAATTTTTGAAAAAAATTGTTTTCCTATTTTTTACAAATTAAAATGTCAAAGTACCTATTTTCATGAGATTTTTCACTTTTCTAGTTCACCTAGTTAGAAAATTTTTCTATGCTTTTTCATCCTGGGGTACCTTCTTCTCAAAGGTATATATATTAAACATATTTTTCATATTTTTTTTTTTTTAAATTTCTAATTTTCCAGTACTCCCAAAAAATCATGAGTATTGTAGCCAAAGTGTCCAAAAAACGGCACGTGTTTCTTGCAATGACCCTTTAACTAGTGACTAAAGAATGCTAATTAGTAAGAATTAATGTATTAAGCACACTAGTTAACTTCTTATCTTAATTCGATATTTAAATAATTAGTAAAAAATTAATAATTCAAGCACAAACTAGCTTAAATCAGTGAGTCTTTGATAGCCAGAGTAGAGACCCCATCAACCCACCTGCCATACATCATAACTGTGATGCTAATAGAAAGCCTTTTGAGAATTTACTGCTTCCCTTCCACCATGCACACGTCAGCTTGAGGTGAATGCCGGTCACTTTAAGGGAAAATGAAGGATACAAGTTACCCGTTCTCAATTCCCTATCCCCATCCAGTTTAGAGAATTGGGACCCCCCTCCCCCAAATTTTAGAGATAGGGGATGCTGATGGGAGGGGGGTCTTCCCTATCTGGATAAATTTCATCCGGATAGGGATAGGGAACTCCTCTAGTGGGATGCTCTAAATGCCCGCTCCCTTTTAGAGCCTCCTACCTTAGTTACACCTTCTTCACTGCATGCACATTCTTTGAAGATTTGGGACATGGTGGCTCTCCATTAGCTTCTCATTGGTTCTCCATAGGTGAATACTCAATGAGAAGAAGTTTTTGCAAAACCACTATATTCTTGCTCTATTGCACACTTTCACCTCCTTTGCACACCAAGGATTCCACTACCCTAGCTTGCTTTTCACCTCCTTGCTCCTTCTCGTTCACTTGGTTCTTTTTGTTACATTGCCATTGCTCTTACACAACTTTGGGTGTGTACAAGTTCAATGCTTTGGTAAATTGTGCTACCCATTTTACATTCCTATTTTTGGCTCACAAGAAAGGGGTGTCATAGCTTTTTATAAATGTAAGCGCTCCATTGACTCTTCGATCTTTTTTCTCATTCTTTAAAGAACTTTTGTGCAATGAAGGAGGTGTGACATCCCCTATTGGAATGCCTCAAACCCGTAAACCTAGAAGTTGGAGGCTAGACTTAATGACTCTCCTTGTTTCATGGAGAAAAGTAGATTTGTAATCACCACATTGAGATACCTTGGCCCCAGTTACCACTACAACCCCAAAACTTTCACAACAATTTAGAACATATCCACTTAGGCATGCGGGAGTGGTTGCTACAGGTAGAGTTGAACCTCCCACTGTTAAGCAATGTGGCGCCATGCAATTACAGATTCAAAAGCCATGTGGTGGCTTCTTGCTTGTGATTTTTAATGTCAAATTGTTACTTGTTGCTACATGGATTTATTTTGGCATGTACAAATAAAGACCAAAGATAGATTTTCTTCAATCCATAGATATATGTAACCAAAAATGCCCTCAGCTTTGTTGAATGGATGGTTTTCTTTTTCAAGTGGCTTCTTTATTTGGAGAGCAACTGTGGGTAGCAAACTTTGTTGAATGGACGGTTTTCTTTTTCAAGTGGCTTCTTTATTCGGAGAGCAACTGTGGGTAGCAAATTTTGTTGAAGGCCCGCTAGGAGGCGTTGCAAATGTGCCTAGCTCACTTGGCTGGCCAGACTCTTAGTAATGGATAATATCCAATTGTACCTTGTTTCTACATAAGACTTACAAAAATAGATTCAATTTAGACTTTAGATAAGGGCCATTCTCCCAATTGGTCTCCTTGTTTGTGAGATTTTTTTTTCTATGATTCCAAATGCAATAGAGATCCCCTAATCCGCTCTTGTTTCAAAACAAAGAAAAAATTCCAATGTATAAGCTTTCCATCTCCTACAAGATTCAAAACATAGCCATGGCCATTTACCCAACAATTTGTTGTCGTATGGCATCACATCAATCACTCTCCTACCAATTCTTATTTTAAGAAACATTACTATATATGAAGTCATGAGAGTGGACATTCCCTATGGGATACTTTAGCTATGGATAAGGGCAAGAAAAAAAGGTTCTAAAAAAAGATTGTATAATTTGTTGGCATCTCATTTCCTCATGAAAATACTTGTGTAGGAAAAGAAAATCTCACAAAGTATATTTAATTTTGGGTCCGTCCAAATTTTATTTTTCTATAAAAAAAAAAAAAATCTAAAAGGGATGTATGAAGGATATATCAACCTTGCCCTACTAGCCTATACTTCCAATACATTTTTAATATGTCTTTTAACCAAGTTTGATGCCCTTATGTTCCAAACTAATTACCTGATAAATTGCAAAAACATAAACATTAGATCTTTTTTCAACCCCGTAGGAGACTGTTTCGGGGGGCAATTCCTTGAAATTGTTCTCTCTACATGGAACCAATGTGTGCAAGGAACTAGTGACTGTTGTTCTAAAATTTTGAATTTGAAAAAAAAAATTCAAAAATGATAGAATGTATAAAGAAACCGAAAACTAATAGCAAATTATTTTTTTTTCCAAAAAATCAATTTAAATTATTTAATAATTAATTTAAATAATTAATTGATTATTATTATCTAACATGGTAGTCTCTTAGCCATGTCAAACTGCCTATGTGGCAGAATTCCTAGAGTTTCCAATGCGTTTCCATAGCTCGGGTACGTGCAGTCATCTAAATGCCCCCAAAACATCTAATGATAAAAGTCAAATTATAGTAAATAAAAAATTAGTTTTTTTGGAGGTCACTTTTTCTTTCAAATACAATTTAAGAAAACTTTAATGGAACATTTGACAATATTCCCCCACTTTTTGAGTGGATGAAATCATTAAATTGCTTCAAAATTTTGGAACAATCTCACCCCCTTTTATAAATGAATGTACACATTTCAAATTAATAAAAGGATTTTTCATCCTCATTTACATGTTTCATGCAATTTTGTATATGTAACTCATTAAACTAGGCACTCCCAATTGCACCCTTTATTCCAAACTGCCATCAAGACTCTAGTCAAAGAAACAATGTAAAGGTTCTATCAAAAAAACTTTGACTATTCATAACTTTTGCATACAATATCCAAAAGTCGCCTCTTTTGGAGCATTGAAACCTCAATTAGATATTTTTTGGCTACATTGGAGGGTCGTTCAAGCTCGTTTCCCATGCTTGAAACCAACCACTGCTAGCCAAAATTAAAAAATTAAAAAATTCATTGAAAAATTAAAAGCAAAAATTAAAAAATATTGAAAAAAATATTTTTTTTTCAAAAAATAAATAGATTATTATTATTATTATTATTATTATTATTATTATTATTATTATTATTATATGACGTTGAAATGGCTGAGTTTCCATAGTCTAAGAACTTGTAGCTCTTTAGACTAGCAAAAAAACATCTAAATAATGCCTTTCACTTACCACTAGAAAAATATAAACATTTACTATAGTTTATAATTATTAACTACGCAAAGTAGCAAAAAGTGGCGGTTTGGGGGTGCCCTTTACTATAGGTGAAAATCACCTTTTTCACTCCCCCCCCCCCAAAATGAAAATTGAATAATTTTAACTCTTAAAGGACGGACCTATCACTATGGAGAAAGGCGGGGTGCAATATGTAGTGCTTGACTGAGGGAAAAAACACTATTCACGCACATGTTTAGCTTTATTTATTTATTTATTTATTTTTTGACACACACAAGTTGCAAGGCAACCTACGGCAATTTTCTAATCAAGTGTAAGGGGTTTCATAGCGAGGGATTGAACCGCCAACCTTTCCATTCGGTTTGGGTACCTTACACCAACACCCCGGTAGTTTAGGGTCATTTTGAACTGGACCTGTTTATCTTTGGAAAAATCGTACAAACCAACACCCAATGCTACCTATTTAAAAATTGTGAGAAAGGCAATGTAGCACAAAACAATTTCATATGAAAATCTTTACTGTCTTTATAGAATTAGGGCTACCTAAAAATATGGAAGCAATTAAAGACACTAAATTTGACTTCCCATGATGATTGACATACGTGTGGTCACTTTCATAAAAAGAATGGATGAAAAATGGAGAGTATTCACTCACCAGATGAGTTTTTTGTCATCCAAAGGACAAAAAGACGTCCCCCTCGTTCTGCAAGAGATGCTGCGAATTCATCAACAGTAATTTTACAGTGGGAATGCCCAGCCAGGCCCTGCAAATTCTGATGCACCAAATGCTGTGCATCCCATCCCCACCACTTCTGTCTGGTCAGGAATGGAGCGAAAAATTCAAGGTGTCGGACTGCTGGTTAATGGATAGTTCCTGATGGGTAGAGAAAATATATGGTTGGGCCGTTGCCTTGGGGATCTTGGCTGTCAAATTAAAAAATTAAAAAATTAAAAAAAAAAAAAAAATCACGTTCCAGGTCCACTTTTCGCCCCCAACTGAAGCTGTGCAGGGGGAGATGAGATAAGGTAAGGTAAGGCTCCCTTGCCGCTTGCTTGTCCATGAGCCACAGGCCTTCATTCTATGCCACTAGCGACCCATCCTCGGGCTTGCCAATGGAATCCTCACTTTTCTTTTGGTTGTAGCCTCTCCTTTTGATCCTGCTCAGAGCGGAGGTCCTAAAGTTGGAGGAAGCTTTGGATTGGCATGAGTGGTGACCTAAGTGCCACACAAAAATAGGATGGCATCAATAGTCTCCCTCAGTCCCACTAAAAGCTTCCCAAATTCACCTTGCAAAGATTGTAAATCAGCCTTGATTAGGAATCTTTTAGTGGGATTGAGGGAGTAATGTTAGTAAGAAATTTATCATTGGGGTTGATTATGAGAAAACCTGATTATTTTCAAGGAAGTAATTAGAATCACTAAGTGGGGCTTCCAACTCAAGTTTTTTTCAAAATCCTACTTCAATGTAAGAGCTTGAGAAAATCTAGAAGTTGGAGGCCCCACTTGGTGGCTCTCCTTTGCTTTTTTTTAGAGAAGAGTGAATTTTATGATCATCCAAATTTGACGCCCCATAAACACCATTGAGATTCCAAAAATCTTCATAGCAATTTTATAATGTACACTATTGTTGTGTCCAATTGTACCTTATTTTCACACAAGACACACAAAAATAAATTCAACGTAGACTTCGGATTGAGGCCTTTCTCCCAATCTCTCCAATTTGCATGTTGCATTTTTTTCTCCATGATTCTTGATGGAGTGAAGCTCCCCTCTCTTGTGTCTAAAATACCAAAAAAGAATTTTCCATCCCCTACGAAATTCGTTACAAATACAGCAATGGCCGTTCACCCATCTATCCATCCAAAGCCATGGCCCCATCCCTTGCCATGCCCTATCCGTTCCTCCTCATTCAAAGCGTCGGGGACGCAAGAACCAGAATCCTTCGCCTCCGCCGGAGGAATCCCTCCGTCACGCTCCCCACCCCCTCGCAAATCCATCCCTCGTTCCTCCCAGAACATCATTGCCGCCCTACTTTGCTTGGTCGTCCAAACCCAACACCGCATCTCCCGCAACCACATTGCCAAAATTTCCATCTCCCCCACCCACATTGCCAAATCCCCATCTCCCTCTTCTCGGGGTTCACAGATTCACACATTCCAATCGCTCTCCCAAGTGTCCCGTCGCCCGATTCAAGCTTCGYAAGCTCAGATTCGACACAGATCCACCGAAACAGGGCTTCGAATTCGGCTCCGATTTTGCCTTTGGGGTTCCGATTTCAGCTTGGGGCTTCGGATTTTTGGTGGGTTTGTGAGGACGGCATTGTGTGATTTGGGTTGCCAGCCATGAGGAGGGCGGTGTCGCAGCATCTCGGGGCGGCCGTGCGCCGGTCGCTAGGGCAGCAGAGCAGCAATGCTGTGYTACAGACGTCGCGACGTTCCTACGCGGACGAGGCTGGGGGTGAGCTGAAGAAGACCGCGCTGTACGACTACCACGTGGAGAATGGCGGGAAGATGGTGCCGTTCGCAGGGTGGTCGATGCCCATTCAGTACAAAGACTCTATCATGGAGTCCACCACCAATTGCCGCCTACACGGGAGCTTGTTCGACGTCTCGCACATGTGTGGCTTGAGTCTGAAAGGACCGGATGCGATGGATTTCTTGGAGACGCTCGTGGTCGCGGACATTAAGGGGATGGCGCCGGGGACGGGGTCGCTCTCGGTGTTTACTAATGAGACGGGAGGAGTTATTGATGACACTGTCATTACCAAGGTGTGACTTATGCTCAACCCGTCTTTGGTAGAATGTTTCCTGCGTAGTTGCTACTCTGGTAGTGAATTTAGGACAGTTCTCTCACATTCAGAAGAGACGAAAGATGGGACGAGTGAAAAGAGATTGKRGTGTATTCTGTGTTTRTTTATGTYCCCTAGAATTGTAATTGTAGAATTGGTGCTGTTGTGGATGACATGTACTCAAATTTCTGGATTTGCCCTTCTCTTTGGTAGAATATCCTGAATGCTTGCTACTCTTCTCTTCAACGTTGCACACCTCTCTCACATTGAGAACGTCATTGAAAAAATTTGGGACAAGCTTGGTGAGGTTGGAGTGTATTACGTAACGCCGGTGTTTCGTAGAATTGTAATTGTGGAAGTGGTGGTGTTCTTGACGACACTGTCGTTACCAAATTCTTCACACTGTTGCACCTCTTTTATATGCCCTTTCTTTATTAGAATATTCTGCATCCTTGCTACATTCTTTGAAGCTCTGGACTGCCCCTTTGAGCTCGTGAATCGCAAACAGCTACCTCTGATCTTCTCTTCCAAATCTTTCAGCTTCCTGCAGATATTTTTCTCTCTAGCCATACTAAAACTCTTTATAAAGCAATGAAAAATATTAAACAAAAAACTACTGAAGGTTGCTTTTTGTCCGATCGCCGTGAGGTACAGCAATTACTAGGAATTTTGAATGTCACGTACTCAAAGTATAGCGTAGTAAAAACGCTGGGACAAGACTAAGGTGTTTGAGAGTGCTTTGTGCTTGTCGTTGTTTCCTAGAATGTCAATTGTGGAACTGGTGGTGTTTACTGACGACACTGTCTTTTGGGATAACATTCTAGAATATATTGCCACGCTATCACTGAATGGAGCACACTCCTCACACTGTCTTGGTGAAAACCTAGGTAGTAAGGTTTGAGTGTMTCCCGAATTTTGGTGCCAACCTTTCATAGAAATTTCAATAGTGACACTTAGCTTATTTGTTATTRGTGTTTTAAGTAAAGATCCACTTAAACCTCTTRTAATGACCTACTTGAAAATGGRATTACTGAATRTCCTCCACCTTTGCCACAGYATGGGTGACTACCGCACTCTATATGTTCCACTATATTCTATTGAACAAGGTGGTAAGATTTCAAGAGTTTTGAGCATATCTCCAATTTTTGGTGCAGGGATTGTGTAAKTCAGGAATTGAGTTGTGGAACATTGTTTTTTTTTTTTCAGGTTACGGATAATCATATCTACTTGGTGGTCAATGCGGGTTGCCGGGATAAGGATTTGGCGCACTTGGGGAAGCATTTGAAGCCATTCCAGGATGCAGGGAAAGCTGTGGGATGGCACATTCATGACGAGCGGTCTTTATTGGCGTTGCAGGGTCCTCTATCYGGCGAAGTGTTGCAGGCTCTTACCAAGGARGATCTAAGCAAGATGTACTTCAGTGATTTTAAGATCATTGACATCAATGGGTCGGAGTGTTTCCTTACTCGTACAGGGTATGTGTTCCTGTTCTTCATGTAAAAAAAGTGGTCCTGTTCTTCCTGTTCTTCATGCGAATAGAGTTCTCTGAAGCTTGCCGCTATCCATTCACTATTGATGTGAAATGAACAACGACAGCAATTAATGTGGCTTTTGACATAACATTCTTGAGCTTCACACTAAYCATCCCTACAAAGAGTCTGTGTTTGCTTGTGCACAAAGATACCTCTCTAGGTCMTGCAAGTTCTCCTCCATTCTTTCCCAGCTCTTCGATTGTTTCACCATCCTTTGCGCTATTCTCTCCCATCTTTCCTATGCCTCTATTTGTGGTTTCCATCCACAAGAATTGTCTCCAATTGACCCAAGAATGTAACGGTATACTTCTCATAAGGTTGGTCGTCCAACTAGCTCGAGAATGTTAAGTATGTTTAGTACTTCCCACCAGGGATGCTCTTCCAATGGGGTCAAGAATTTTTGTATTTTCTTCGCACAAGGGCGTTCTTCCRACCAGGTCAAGAATGGTTCTGGATAACTGAATTTTCCCGTGACAGAGTTTCTAAAGCATGAAATTGATTGTTTTGAAGGTGTGATAATTGGGACTTTTGTTTTGTTCTTCCAACCAGGTTAAGTATGTTATGGATAACTGAATCTATGTGTGAGGATTTTTGAAGCTTGAAACTGATTGTTTTGAAGGTTTGTCAACTGAAAATTTCGTTTTTTGTTTATGGATRCAGTTACACTGGTGAAGACGGGTTTGAGATCTCAGTCCCGGACGAAGCCGCCCTGGACTTAGCCAAGGCCATCATCGAGAAAGGAAAAGGAGGTGTTCGGATGACAGGRCTGGGAGCTCGCGACAGTCTGCGCCTGGAAGCCGGTCTGTGCTTGTACGGCAACGACTTGGAGCAGGACATTTCCCCCATTGAAGCCGGCTTGACTTGGACCGTCGGCAAGAGACGGCGTGCAGAGGCCAACTTCCTGGGAGCCGAAGCCATTTTAAAGCAAATCAAGGACGGTGTGACCCGGCGCAGGTAGGTGTCCCGAATGTGATTTTCATGATCAGCACATGCTCTGCTAAAAACGCTACTATTGTGCTAAAATTTCAAATTTTACAGTGCCATTCCCAGATTCTTGTACTAAGAGAAAACCATTGGTAGACAATTAGCTAAATTTAGTATCACTCCGCGCAGGGTGGGCTTCATCTCCACCGGTGCTCCTGCACGAGCGCACAGCGAGATTCTGGACCTGGAAGGGAAGAACATCGGTGAGATCACGAGTGGTGGCTTCAGCCCCTGCTTGAAGAAGAACATCTCCATGGGCTACATTGCTACTGGCCAGCACAAAAACAACAACAAAGTGAAGGTGACTGTTAGGTCCAAGGCGTATGATGCCACGGTCACGAAGATGCCGTTTGTGCCGGCGAAGTATTACAAGGCGCCCCAAGCGCCTGTGGCCAGCTGATTTGTAGCTGATTTGCAGGGAAGTCGGAAGTATTGACCGTGGGAGACGACGACTGAAGGCTTCTTCTCATGCTTGGAGATGACAAGCGGTGTTGGCAAAAGTAAGCTTACATAGGCCTTGAAAAAATGCACATAATTGACAATCAATATGCACTGCTTTTGCAGCTGGATTATTCTACCGGAAGTAGGTTGACGGAAGAGAGAGAGGTCTTTGTGTGCTGTTCATGGACCCAGGTATTCATTCTGTTGTACATGTTTGTAAGCAGTTGAGGATTGAGGAATGGTTATTGAGGAATTTCGAATCATCACCAATAAATCTGAAAACTTTGTGATTTATAGAAGACATGTGATTTCATCCTTGAAAAATAAAGGAATTCTCCCTGAAACTTAGTTGCAAAATAGAGAAGTGAAAGGAAATAAAATTGAGACAAAATTACCTGAGCTTAATTAGGCTTTGTCCTTCTATTGTTCTCTCATTCCATAAGGAAAAGAACAATCATTTTGGACCAATAGGTGCATTCTTTATTTCAACAATAATCTTAAAAGGAGTATCAATTGGATACTATTTTGTATGTGGGTTTGTATGAGCATTCTTCATGGGTTAATGAAAACCCTATTTTCCAAAAGTTGAAGCCCCCAATCATGGAAGATCCTGATTATAGATTAACCCTTAAACGACACTGAGGACGTTTTGCGTCCGATAAATGGCAAAGAATCTTTCCTTGTAGAACTGATGAATGGCAAAGAATCTATCCTTATAGGACAGAAATGCAATCATTCATCCTCGGTATTAGGGGTGGAAAGGGGAGATCTTCTACAATACTTTGACTTCCAATGAATATATTTAGTTTTTTCAAAGGAGATGATGTCACTAGGTATCAAAATGCATGATTTCCATGGCCACCAGTCCGTCCTTCAAGGGTTAATGTCACTTGATCTGCTTTGGCCCCATTCAATCTTGAAGTTTTACAAGAGGTTGGTCCACTCTACTTGACAAACACAAAAGTTGTACTCTTCAGTAGTCAATAGAGATTTACTTTAAAAAGCCTAAAATGAGGGACTAGCAGCTAGGATTTAATTCAAGGATTTCAAGTGAAAATCAAAGGACAAAACTTCTTGAAGCACCCAAACTTGAGTTGAACTGGTTGGTGTTGTGTTTCATTAATGCTAGTGTGCCTTTTGCCGTTGCCACAAGAAAAATTAAAGTAAAAGTAATTTTTTAATTTTTGGATGCATTAATAACTTCGAAATTCAATAACTTTCACCTCTTAGGTTGGAACGGCACGAAACGAAGCCCGTGCACCCCTCCTCACCAAGAGCTTTCCAACGGTACCAAGCATGCCACCGGCGGATTCACGGTCTGGGAGATCTCAACGTAACAAACAAACAAACAAAATAAAACAAAACAAAACAAAACAAACTTTTACTCGAACATCCCTAGAATTGGCATCAATCTGATCACATCTAGATAGTATTTGAAACTTTCACCTTATAAAACAATGTCCATCATGGCCTATGCTGATTTTATACCAATCAAACTTGTAGCATTTTATATGCATACATCAAGCCAACCCCACCTCTATTAGTCAAAACTCATGAACCAGTAGAAATTTTTTTCCATGATAGAGCTCATGATATGATTCATGAGTAATAGTATATATCTCTCTGAGCAAATCTAACGCTCTAAACTCAGCCTTTGAAGAAGAAATCTAAACATTGGAAGCATTAACTAAAAATAAGTAGCATGAGAGTCTCAGTGTAGGTTTTTGAAGCAAGTCGCAAAATAGCTCCTAGAGGTATTGGACCTCACCTATGCCCATCCCACAACATGACAAACATTTGGAATGTTAGTGAGGAACACCAGGTGTCTGCAACCCAATATGCTTGTTATCGCCTTCACTAAGAGAACATAATTCAAACTTACAACACAACATTTTTGCACAAATCAACAAATCCGTCTCCGTCTATCAACCTGGCTGTAATTAGGACACTGTGAACCCGACGTTGCCATTTTCACTCTCCCTTTGCTTTGGATGTCTATCCAGTCCTTGCAATAAACGTCGCAAGCTCTTTCCCAGCACCGAGCAATAGGCTCTAGAAGCTATGGTGTAAAAAACACTAGTAACAAAGTCTTTTAGTTACCAGTAGAGTATTGGTGAGACCCAGCAACCCAGTGGACAAACCCCTAGTGAGTTACTATCAATCAGAAGCTCAAGAGTCGATCAGACCTCTCAAGTCAATACCTCACATCACTGTTTGCAAGAAGATCAAGAAACTGAATCAGGAGCTATCAGCATGGTACAATGAGTTGAAGTTCCTATTGAACAAGCTAGTTACATACCCAATTGGGTCTAGCTAATTGAAACGGTCTCATTGCTGAAACACTAGGAATGACAGTAATTAATTATCGCCTCCAAATCATACTATCATTGGTTGTCTGGTACTGAGTAAGTTGCCACCTTTTATCAGGTTATTATACTACTCATAAAAGAGTCAAGTATACTTAGCAACTGGAGGCTCAATATGCATTAAAGCTATATTGGTTCCAAAATCTCATAAGATCCTACACATTCATTCTTTATAGTTGTCAAGGGTGGGAGGGTGGGAATTACAAACCAACTTGTAAAATATTCTAATAGCACGTCATGTCACTTGTATCGGTCCATACTACTTTTAACCAATCTTATACTTCTACGTTTCTCTCATATAGAAGAAATAATGCATTTCAAGCCTATATGTAATGCCTTAAACTAGACGCAATGGTCTGGCAAAAACAAACAAACAAACAAACAAACAATACTTTTCTGGAACATCCGTGAAGCTTCACGGCACCACCTTGATTCCTATTTAGTTTTTTGATTTATTCTTTGTGCTTGGATGTTCACTATCTGTTGCATCGACTTTGTGAATTGGCTATTCCAACATTTTTACTTCAACTATTGAGCCGTTTTCCATTTTCTAGTCCAACAAAGAAGTACAAATTCACAGAATGTTGTAACTAAGTTTTATCTTGACAGCATGGTGATATATAATCACAACATATCTCAATCACTACGTCTTTAGTTGATAAAACCAATCTATACCCTAGCAAGGGAGTATCCATAAGAGCTCAATTTAACAGTCCAGACCTCCAACCATCCAAGTACCGAACCACCTAACCATGACGTTTATTCCATCAATGTTGATATACATTCAAGCTAGCACTGAAATGGAATATAGAGAGTTAATTCAAATGGAAGAACTATGCTTATTATTGTCCAAGCTTGCAAATAAGACATCCAATCACTTCTTACTCCTAAAGGAATAAAAAAGTATAAGATTACGAGCAACATCACGTCTTGTAAAAAGTGATTTTGGAGCACTTTAAGAAGCCATGGACCTCACCTGTGCCCCACCCCAACAACCACACAAGTCAATGTAAGGTTAGTGAGGTACAACAGGTGTCTACAGTCCATGAGCGCTTGTTATCGCTGTCACAAGAAGAAATCCTAAATCCAATATGCAAAACAATTTTCCACAAATGACACAACTGAATCACCACATGATGACCAGTAGAGCTCTACGTTGTATTGTGTAAAGGATCCATGATGCAGTTAGCAGACCACCACCAGGAAGTTTGTGCACAATATTGGTATTATGCACTATGAGTTGGCAACAACACAACCTAAACTTCACAGCCTTAGCAACGAGCAAGAATGGAGGGAGGAGGAAGCAAACAAATTTGAGACCTCCACTTGCGGTTTGGACGCCATGTCTAATAACTCAATTAGGGCATGAGTTTGTCAGAGTAAACTAGTAGCCCATGCAAGCTCCAGCCGTCCAAATTAAACTTCATCTAATTTCATTAAATCTCAACCCCTTGAAATAAACCTCCATAACTTAATGAAGGAGCACCAATAGCCCATGGCTATCATTCCAATGTAAGCCAAATCCAAGGAAATAATTCATATGAGATATGGCAATGGTGGTAGTTGATTTGTCAAAATCATGAGTACCTCATATTAGAAGTACGATTACTTTACTTTGTGCATATGTTTTTTTAGTCCTTTCACATAGTAAGGCTTTTAGCTATTTGCATATCTAAAGCATTACTCCATCACAATCATACTTCATAAAATTTACTATGAAGGCTTGGAATTTGAAGAGACTTCGTTTAATTTTATCTCCTTGCTTGGTCTTATTCTAGGAGGTGAAGTCTAGACAAACAAACAAACAAATAGCCTAATTTAAAGGATAGATTATTCCTAGTTAAGTCTTTCCTTTGACAACCCTTGTATAATATAAATTGGGGAGAACTTTACAATTAACTCTTTTGTGAAATCAATTATTACTACCTCTATCTCAAAATGATCTTCTTGATGGACAAAATGTTTTGGATTGAGGCTAAAAAGAACATTTTCAAGACCCATTTTGTGTTGTAAATGATAAAGTTTGATGCACTCTCAGCTTCCTAGAAACTTTGAGTTTTGGATCCCTTTTTAAAGTGCAATTTTGGAGTATTGATAAGAAGAAATTTCGAGAGAAATTTTGGGGCATTTTTAACCTCTAAATGCCCAAAGCACCAAAACTTTGAAGTTGAAGAAAACCTAACTGAGTTGTTATATTTAGTAGTTTGTATTTTTGATAGATGGCTATTAAGCTCTAGCTTTAGCATCAAAAATGTGATCTGGAATATAAATGACTATGATTTTTCTACTCAAGATTTTGTACAAAGGTACCTTGTGTAATCTTGACTTTTCCTAGTGTTGAAGGCTCTTGGAAATAAGCCTCAAACACACTAGATCTCGGAGACAAAATCGCATAAGAAATTCATTTAAGAAAAATGTAGCATAGATTTTGAAAAGCTATAAATTGATTGGGGTCGTACATGCTGGGCTCTATAACCTCATGTATTTTGATTGACAAACTTTTTAGATTCACCATGTGAAAAGTGGATTGAAATTTTTTGTAGTTTTGACACACTCTTGGTTGAACATTATAATCTTTCAACTCATAAGTGATATTGTTGTGTTTTATTTTCCATTGTAATCTCTAATATATCTAGTTTAAATTTGTATGGTTACAATTCAAAAAAATTGATACAATTTATCAAAATGTTGTTTTTTTGTTCAACTTGGAGAAAATTTCTAGAAGATGAAAACAGGCCTTGGGCATTTAGGGGTTAAAGAGCACCATTGGACAATCAATTTTTGAGTTGAGGTCATCATTTTATGGGCATTTAGTATGAGTCAAAGACCATGTGTGGACCTTGGTTTTGCATCCCAAAGCTTCATCTCCTTCAATTGGACAATATTCAAAGAGATGCAAAAAAAATAAGAACGATTCGTGTTAATTGACCCCTCCAATCATTCATTTGTCTTTTGGTTGATGATTTCATGGATGGAAGAGGAATTATTGCTTGAAGTTGTTTTGTTGATCCTAGATAGCAATTGAAAGCTCAAACCAAATTTGACAAATTTGCAGTGTCACAAGTGCAACATGAAGATCATTTTGGATCAAAAAATTAAAGCCAACAAGAAGATCATCATGGGACGGAGGGAGTATAATTTAGTCAATGTGATGATTGTTTTGAATCTTTTAGAGTGGTATCTCTTATTGAATCTTTTTTGTTACAAACACCAAAGTGCAAACGCAAGAGAGAGAAATAAMTTGATTTTTTTTGGCAAAACAAGCACAAGAAGTAGAATGAGCTTAAGCCCGGTGTCACCCCAAAAATGTATTCTAATGAATCTAGAAAGTATATAGATCTTCATCGCATAATGTTTAATACTATGACATAATATTTTTGGTTGTAGATTTGAAAATCTATCAATTGACATTACATTCTTGAACTTCAAGGCAAAGGACCCTTTGCTTCCCATGAATCAAGGCTTCCTACACTCTAGACAATCTTAAATGCTAGCTTGCCTATGATTAGGTTGAGACCTTTCTAATACAAACTATAGTATTATTGTACCACCATGAAAGGACACCCATGCTCCTTATTTAAGAATGTTATTGAATTTGAGATTAGAATTTATTTTGTATACATTAATATTGGACAAACAACTCAAAACTAGAAGCTAAACTACATGAGACATTGTCCTTGTAGCGCTAAAAACATGAAATATAGGATTACAAATAAAGAAAAGAGACTCTTTTTTCCTTATTTTATTCTTTAACCTCTAATGGATCAACAAGCATTTATTGGCTACATAGCAATTTTGGGCATGTACGTGTGATTGAAGATTTCCATATTTTTGGCCCAAAGTTTAATAGAAGGTAGGGATAAGGAATATCTTTCATATTCACTAAATTTCATGATATTTGAAAATATGAGTAAAAAATTATGGCCTAATATGTTATGGTTGTAAATGGGTAGTCTGGGAAGATTAGAAAAAATCACTTTTTTCATAAACAAAAATTTGAAATTGGTTTTCTAGAGTTATATATGCGTGGAAAGCTTTGAATCATTCCATTTTAATCAATGAGTCAAAAGTTACGAGGATTTTTTATTTGTTATGAGTTATGAGGGTTTTGTTAAAGATATGGATTCTCTACTCTAAAATAAACTTTAAAGTCCTTTGTCTTACTCAATTTTCAATTTTTGGTGAAAATATAGTGGCATGAAACTTTAGGGGTTATAATGTGACTTGATTCTTAACTTCTAAAGGACAAGTRGCATTTTTTGGCAACAAAGCACTTCCATTCATCCATTTATGAATGGAATTTTCATTTTTTTGTTTAAAATTTTCACACAACGTATAGGCAAAAAGTAGCTTAAAGGACAACAATTTTCATAACTTTTAACTATATAGGTAAAAAGTTATTGTATAATATATTAATATGTAGTTTTTTCTGGAGTTGGGTAGCTCAAAAAAATCACTTTTTTATGCAATAAAAATTTGAAATTGGTTTTCTAGATTTATATATATGTGGAAACCTTTGAATCATTCCATTTTGATTCACAAATTGAAAGATATGACAAATTTTAGTTTGTGAGTAGTTTTGGAATCTCTTTTCTAAGATAAACTTTGAAGTCTTTTATTTGACTCAATTTTCAGTAACTTGGAAAATAAAATAAAATCATAGGATGTACATTTTTTTATCAAAACATGACAACCTTAAGGATTGGCATTTTTCAATTCCACAACCAAATTCCAACACTTCAGGACTTTGAAATCATTCTTTGTTTCTTTCTACTTTCTATTTTCTTCAAGCATGCCTACTATTTTTTTTTCTTTTGAAATTTTGTATATGTATTTCCAACTTATTTCTTCAACATATAATGTAGACTTGTAGAGTTTCAAGTTGTAGGATCTACAAATTATTGAGTAAAAATTTTGAAAGACAAAATCTAACCATTTCRTAAGAGTTGAAAAGATTTACTATTTTTTGAAATTCAAACATCATGATCTTGAATTGATACAATTTCTAAAATTTTAGGAGTGTCTTCTAACATGTTAACCAACGGATTTTCCTCTTGTATTTGTTTTAAAATAAATATAGATGAAGATTTTAACCTTATTTTGGAGACTAGTTATTTGATGCAATTTTGGGGCTTCGAACATGAAAGAACTTTAGGGGTCATACAAGGCCAACTTACTACTCAAAAGTCCCAAGTTCCACATTTGATACATTTTATTCACCTTCCACAACCCAAGAAAAGATAGGATTTCACCTTGAATTTGGACTTAGAAAGTTGGGACTTGGGACATAATGTGAAACACCCCTAAATCAACAGTCCTTGGATTAGTGTTGGACCTCTGTTTTTGTGGTCCCTATTTAAGATCCCAAGTTGGTTCAATCAACAAATAGAACCATAACCCTTAAAGAATGGACTAGTGACCGTGGAATCATCCATTTTGATACCATGGGAATCATTGCTATTAAAAAAAAATCCAACATCGCTTATTGGAAGTAAACAATTGTAGAAGATCTCCCCTTTCCACCCCTAATTCCGAGGATGAGTAGTTGCACTTTAATTTTTCCTACACATGAGAGTTCCTTGTCAGTGTTCATTGGATGCCAAAACGTCCGTGGCATTGTTTATGGGTTTTAGTTTTGTTTTTCAATTTAAAAAAATAAATGAAATGAAATTCCATTGCAAATGAAAAAATACAAGACCGCCATCCACAAGTGACCTGTAGGGAATTTTTAAGTTACTTTATAATTGCTTCACGGCACTCACATCACCAGTCCTGAATGATGAGGTCACAAAGGCATCAGTGAGTTGCGCTTGGCTATTTCCATGTCAATTTCCAATCTCCCACAGCCAATCCCCAAACGACACCTCATGTCTGGATTTGCAGAATAATCAAACTTGATAAACAATGGGCGGCGGCACCCTAAAAACCCACTGTATAAACTCTCTTGTAACCAAAAAAAAATAACATACATTATCTAAAGGTGAAGATAGTGCACTCCCACGTGCTAAAATTGGTCAAACTTTGCAAAAAGAAAAAACAACATAAATCTGGATTTCTACATGGAAGCATGCAATATTTGCATAGGAAAACAATGAGCAATCATGCAATATTTGCTATTTGCAAGGAGAAATATCAAAATTTCTAGCTAGCAAAACGCTAGAAAGAGGCTCATAAAAACAAGGGAGACAACTTTCCAATTTTTCAAAAAACTATTTATAACATTGGACTTGAAGTTTTGGGTTGTTGTGCAAAATCTTGAATAGAAAAATCATGATCATTCATTTTCAAAATCGGTTTTTTGATGCTAAAACTAGACTTCGAAAAGCATTTTTTGAAAATATAAAATTCTGAAAATAGTAACTTAGTATGGTTTTGTTTAACTTTGAAGTTTAGTTAACACGATAATTTGGTGCCTTGGCCATTTAGGGGTTAAATGAAGTCGAGGGTGAAAATGTCCTATGGTGGACTTGATTCTTCACCATAGAAACAAATAATGAACATGTTGGTCCAATAAGTTAATCCAAGCATTTTGGTGACTACCTTGCTTATGGGGGGGGCCGCATTGTTTAAGGGCTAATGAGTCCGTAGGCATCTACAAATGTACACACAAAGCAGATTTTCCTCATTTCCGAGGAAGAGTCTGCACCAGCCGTTGCTGTCATTGCCATCTACAATTGATAATTTGATAATTTGCCCGTTATTAATTTACGGTAGCCGTAAAGCACATTTCTAAACGCAAATTATCAGCATTTGTTGCACAATGATCCTCATCCGAAGAAATATCCCAATTGAAAAGCACCACTCGTCCCCCCAAAACCGACAAGAAACCAACTCGAATCGCATCTTCTCGGTCAACAGTCCTGTGTCTTCTGATGAATAGGTCAATGAGCTTAAGCTTTAAGTTAATWGACTAAACTTGATTTAATCCACACTAAACCAGCTGCCATGCTTTCAATGCCCCTGCGAATTGTCCATCGTCACCAGAGTGACGTGAATTTGCATCCCAGATTTGCACTCCAGCAAAGGAGCTCCTGTATAACTCAAGTGTAAGTTGGGTTCACAGCTGCATAACCAGCGTGCAGATTCACAGCTGCACAACGATCGAGAGTAGTTAGATTCGCAGCTGCAGAACAAGAGAGAGTGTCTGATTCACAGCTGCCTGAGTGTAATCACAGTCACAATTTGGAGTAAAATGTCTCGAAAAGCTGCGTTGATGGTATTCGCAATCGCAGTGCTACTGCACCTCTTGGCAGTCCCGGTGGTAGCCCAAGCCGAGGACSCAATTGCGAGTGAGGGCATGACGCACCGCGACACCGGCACAACGCTCTTCTCGACTTCCACCTTCTTCAAATGCACTTCAGAYCTRCACATCACCGTTACGAGCACTGCCGAAATCAGCTCCATCATCAAGGAGTACACAACCAAGGGCACCCCGGTGAAGATCCGCGCCACGCGCCCTGGGATGCACTCCGCGGCGGGGTTTGTCTGCCCAGGAAAACACGCCAGCACCAAGCTCGAATTCGAATTCAACGGGAAGAAGGAACCCACCGAGGATCATCATGGACCCGTTACGGCAATCAGCTTGCTCCTCCACAGAATGAACCGCGTCGTGGACGTCGACAAGGAAGCTCACCAGCTCACAGTCGAAGCCGGCATGACGATGCTGAGTCTTTCAGAAGCGGCAGAAGCAAACAGCATGTCGGTACCAGTAGGGGCGCCCTCTATGTACGCGAATCTCACCGTAGGGGGCGTAATCTCTGCTTCCGCTCATGGCGCAGGCTCCTCTATCGCTGAAATCGCGACGAAGCTCAAGTGGGTGAACGCCAAGGGGGAAGTGGTGGTGAGTGATGTGGGAACAGAGGAAGCAGAGGGCTTACTTGGGGGACTGGGGTTGATGGGAGTGGTGACGGAGGTGACGTTGCAACTGGAGCCGTGGTCGAGGACGGAAGTGGAAGTGAGAGACGATTTGGATGATGAGGGGATGGTGGTGGAGTTGGAGAGGGTCATGAGAGAGGAGACGAAGTTTGTGATGACATACTGGCGACCGGATCTTGGGATTTATAGAATCCTTTTGTCGAAGACTGTGAGGGAAGGGGAGGGAGAGGACGGTGTGCCGGCGCTTGATGTGAATGGGACAAATGTGTTGTTGTTGGGAATTGGAGGCGACGTTGCTGGGGCGGTGAGTGAGTTGCATGCSGCTTGGGGGAATGATGTGGCGGATGACTCGGAGGCCGCGGATGACTTGAATGCAGGTGAGTGCAAAYCCTCTTGCTTGKGAATRCTTCACCRAATTCWYAAGGAGCTTGTTGAGAAKCCCGAGCGGAACAAATCCTCYGACGTGTGATTCACAGTGSGATCACAACTCCCCGTCKCGTTCTCTGAGATTGTAATTTCTAGGATTGATTTMGTCTCGTAAATYTYCAATTGYTGACAAGAAAATCYTTCAATCTTCGATGTTCAWTTGTTGATTCAATCTTGGATCAACAATTGAACACAACGTCCTTTCAGTCTAACTCAAGACTAACATCATTTCAAAAGCTTTGCAACCAATTTCCGTCCATTTCGTCTTTAAGGTTTTACAAAACAGCTTATCAACACTGTCTGTAGGAGGCGGGCAATTGGTCCGCAAACCTCCAACAAGTCTTAACGAGAACTCCTTTCCTCTCACCTTATACCAAACTATTGCTTGAAACCAGTAGTAAACCCCAAGAAAATCCTCTGTGAGACCAAGAGTAAAACCTGAACCTTAACACACAAAAATTGCAACAAGGATCGCATATAACTCCCCGCGACAATCCTCATCGTCCTGCTTGTAATTTTCCGTTTCCTGTTTGAAGTTTCTGTTTGCTAACCCTGCGTCCTTGTCTCGCGCACAGCGGCATGCAGCGTAGCACAAGCAGGAATGCGCTTCCCCGTTTTCCACGACAACAACCACCACCCCACCACCCACGCCACTCTCCCCACCAACCGCGTCCCCATCTCTCCCGACTGCTCCCCCAACTGTTTCTGGGACCCTCGCCACGCCGGCGTCATGGTCCCCGCCGGTGAGTTTGTCATCAAACGCTCCCTGGTGTCCTCTTGGGTCCAGGACGTCAAACGCATCATCCTCTCGGAGCTTTCCGAAGTTTCATCCCGCATCCCTGGACATGGAAAGTCCTGCTTACCGGGTCCTTTAGTGCTGCGCTTCGGCTCCGGAACGTCATCCCCTCTCTCCACCAGCACCGGTAGTGACGACGTGGCTTTTGTGCAATGGCTCCCCATGGCGTCCGCAAGGACTCCGAGGAAACCAGGGAAACACGCCCCCGTGTGGGAGACGATTGAGCAGTTGAGTCTGTGCAAGTACAAGGGACGGCCGTCGTATGGGCAGAACCATGAGAGGATATTTAGACATCCCAAGTGCCATGTGAGAGAGAACTTCCCGGAGGAGAGCTTTCAGAAGATGAAGGAGTTGCAGAAGAAGCATGACCCCGACAGGGTGTTTGAGCCGGAGCTTTTTGAGATGATTTTGAAGAAGAGAGGGCCGGAGTTTGGGAAGTTGTGTGCTTTGCAGCAGTGGTGCTTCTGCGAAGAAGATGAGCATTGTGCGGAGAGGCATGCGTGTGTCGCGTCGCCTGTGTTTCCGGAGTATAAGATTTGTAAGGTGGTAGTCGCAGCAGGGGCGGGACACGATGAACTCTGAAGGTGGAAGAGAGACGATCGGGGAAGGCTCCAGGGTTGAAGGTTTAAGAACAGATTCGTATGCGCAACACTCGCTCTATTTCACTGAACTTCACATTGGCCATATCGACCGGACCTGCACAAGTTTAGCGATGAGTGCCCATGTCTGAGCTCCTTCAATTCATCCGCTCCTATCTGTGATGCCGAAATCGAGTCCTACGTGCTGTCTAGAATTTGGTAAATAAGGTAGACAATCTGTACAGTGTGCGTTAAATGTTCATGGAGAACCGATTGTGTAACCTAATCTACCCTAAAATCCTGGATCAATCAGTAAGGCGTTGCAACGCGCGATTGAAGAGCCTGGCCGAGAAGCAGAAGTGATGCATGGTTCTGCGTGAGTTGGGGGAGATTTTGCCATGAAGCCATGGTGGGCGCCTGACGTGCGTGACTTGCCTGCGTGACAAAGCTCAAAATTTGTTACAGGTACGGTGCATGTCTCGTGGTTGGTTTCAACCTTTGGAGTTTGGATCTGCAAGATGTCCAGATTGAGGCTTGGCGTAGAGGAAAGAGAAAGAGAGAAAGAGCTGCAATCAAAGGGATCCTTGTTTCGATTGGGAAATTGAGTATTCGAAGTTTCTTAGACAGTGATTTTGCACCAGTAACGGGAGAATCAGGAACGTACCTCACCCACGACTGAGTGGCACAACTTTCCCCTGGTTGTTCGCAATCTGTAAACCAGGAATGCCGAATCCGGGGAACCAGAGAGAATCTCTCCTTGCGCTGGGCTCTCGAGGGTTCATTTGAGCCATCTTTGAACCGATGATCGGAGAGTTTTTTGCATTTGAGAAGATTTAGAGGCAGTCACACCTTGTTCACCATGGTTGCAATTCTCGGTGGAGAAAGTGCATGTGTTGTTTTCTTGTTGGCAATTTGTGGTAAGGTAGGCACCCCAAAAATGGACCTTGATCTAAAACTGCCATCTTCAGACTTTGTACATCTAACAAATCAATTATGTATCTATATAGAAGAAATGCTTTTAGAATCAAACTTTGACCCTTCATAACTTTTGCGTATTGTATCCAAAAGTCTCATTCTTTGGTGCTTTGGAACCTCTTTTTACATGCCAACAATACAATATGATAGACCAATGATAGTAACTAGGCATAGTATTAGTTTGTGTCGGTTTTGGGTGTACCCACCTTACACGAACCTCGGATTTTCAAGAATTCAAAGAATTGTTTCTTTTCTTGTGGAGATGAAGAAATGCTCTCGAAGAAAAAATTCTCAAAGAATTTCTAATTTTTGTTGGTTGTCAGTGTCTTGTAGAGCTTCCATCGAACTTCGCAAGTGATGCTTTCTTTGAGAATTGCTAAACCTTGCTCCAAACGGCGAAAAGGGGTATAAAACCTTCTTCACGCATAAAGGCTCCCCATTGGCTCCTTGATTTTCTCACCAACTTCTCATTCTTCAAGAAAATTTGCTTCTTGGAAGAGATGTGACTTCCCCTATTTGGGATAGCCACACATTCTTCAACCTATGCTCAATCTTGAGAGAATGGAGACATGTGGCGCTTTCTTGTTGATTCTTCGTGGCTTCCGGAGGTCCCATTCTTTGAAGATTGGGGATGGTCGTTCTTCTCCTCCCAAGGTGAAGAATGGGCATAAAGAAGATTTCTTCATGGAAGTTTTCACTAGTCTACTACACGCTTTCACCCCAAATTCACTTAGTTCACTTCATCTGGAGTTGTCATAGTTTCGTTGCATCCCAAGTTTTGCATTGTCTACGTATTTTGTCACGTGGAGAGTGTTCATGACATGTTTTGCATTTTGTGTTATTTGCATCTCCACTCCCATGTGATCAACAACTTTGTATTTTGTGCTAGTAAATCTCATTGTCCATTTTCCACTCTCATTCTCCATACAACAGAAAAGACTTGTAGCCAATGATTAAACTCTTCCAATTCTAATCATTCCATAATTACTTTTTTGCTCATTGCTTTTTATTTTCTTGCTCATTACTATGGACATGTGTCATGAACTTATTAGTCTCAACCTTGAGAAAGAAAAATAAACACATTCCAAGCTTTGGTTGGAAATTTTTTCCACCTTTGTTTGGAAATAACTACACCAATATATCCTATAGGTTTGATATGAATCTAGGCKAGGTGGAAATGAGTGGTCCTATCTAATAGTTGAACATCTCCAAATTGCATTGCCAAACTTTAATTTGAATTGTTGCCAATTTCAAAACATAATTCATCAATCCAAATCACTATTTTCTTATCAAACTCACTTCAATGTTGTGCTCTTGAGAAAATTGCCAGCTTTGAGCCTTGTATGTATTAGTAAAAAAAGGATTTTTGACTTAGTTGAGGCTACTGGAAGACCTTTTTCAATGTGTTTTTGCAAGCCTTTACAAACACTTGGTTTATAATTCCAACTAGTGTTTGGCATCAATTAGAGCCAAGAAGTTGGCATAAGTGCCTTTTGTGACAATTTTGATAACTTTGGAGGCAGCCTTTCCATCAACTTCTATGAGATTATGATTCCTTATAGCCAAGACTTTGCAAGACACTATAAATGTTGAACGTGGCAGCTACTCTATTCAATAATATTTGCGCCTGCGTCCAAGCAAGCTTGGGGTACTCAATGTTTACTATCACAAACTAATAGGAAGTGAATATCTCATTTTTGAAGACAAATTCTCACTACAAAATGTGATTCTGAGAGAGATGTGGCATTGAATATGACCCTATAAACTGAGGTGACTAAAATGTACAAACAACTTAAGAGAAATGTTTTATGAAGGCCAAGTTTTGTTGTCCTGATTTTAATTCAGGAATGATGTCACGTGTGATTTTTGGGATTCAGGAATTAAAAAAATGGATTTTTTGTCAAAAAATATTTTTAAATCACTATATTAGTTTATTATGTTTTAATAACCAATTTTGGAAATTTATAACTTGATATGGAATATTAAAATTTTATTTTTTATTTTTCAAATAAGCATAAATAACACAATGAGGGGCTACATCTAAAAGGAATTCAAAATTGAAGACTTTGGATTTCAAATTTGAAACATGAATAGTGAGTTGTCAAGTAGTAAATAGAAAAAAAATCATGGTAAAAATCTTTTGTTTACATATATATATTTTTGTTAACAACATAATATCAGCTATTGAATCCTAATAAACTTGAAATTAAATAATTACAATATTAGTAAGTTTTGAATATTAAAAATAGTATGATTATATGCGTTTTTAACAAAAACTAATGATCTTAAATATTACTCTCATTATTATTTGTAAAATTTGATTCTTGAAAATTATTCCATTCCTATTCCTTGGTTCTTGACCAGGATACCCCAAGCTTGCTTCTACCCGCCTTTCAATCCACCTTGAGTTCATTCATTCTACTATGAAAGTTTTTTCACCTCATCCATGAAACAACGAGTCTTTATTTTTGCTAAACAAAAAACAACAAAATGTCAAGTAAACACAACGTAGAGTGTTTATTCCCTTCATTTCCAATTAGTTCTAGACATATGGATGCTTGTTGTTTGTTGATTTGTTTTCTTCATGTGAAAATCTACCACTTTTTATAAATCAACTATGCTAGTGCTTGAGTGCAGACACGTGAGCCTATGAGCATTAGATGTTTTTTCAGCCCCACAGCAGACTGTTTTGGACCTGTTCCTTACATAGGGACCAAAGACTCCCAGTCTGAAATTTTGAGTTTCAAAAAAAAAAAAAAAAAATTCAGAAATCTTAAAAACTATAAAAAAACTGAAAATTGATTTCAATTTTTTTTTTCAATTTTTTTTTCAATATTTAATAATTAATTAAATGGTATTATCTAACGTGGCAGAGTTCCTAGAGTTCCCAATGTGTTCCCACAGACCAGGAACTTGCAGTCTTCTAAATGGTCCAAAAAATATCTAATGCTTTTAACCTTGCCATAGGTATCTACCAAAAATCATTTGAAGGTGTTTATTTTATATATATATAATTTATTATAATATAGGTTTACTATAACACGAAATAAGTCTATAACATAGGTATCTATGATACACATCTATAATTGTAGAAGATGTTTATAATATAGACTCCTAGGCTCATAGATTCTATATTTACATGCTAGCACTTTTCGCTACCAACTTCAATATATTAACCCCTAAAGACTGAGGCCATTTTTTCTCCAAAACCACTCAAAACTGCCATTCCTAGTGCATACATCAAAAATTTCAAGAAAAAGTTATTTTTGTAAATCTAACCATACGATCTTGTACTAGACGTTTAGAAAAATAAGTGGTAAAATTTTTATGGCATTTGACCGTACGGATTGAAAGATATTAGCATTTGTAGTGAATTTGTTTTTTCTAATGTGCCCAAGAACTTCATCTGCCTTTGACCATTGATTGTGATAAATCTTTCCACTATGGACTATGAATTGAAAAATTTAGCTTAATCTATATCATGTTAGGAATGTCTCTAAAAAATTTCAAGGTAAAAAAAGACATGGAACACATCCTAAAAAATCTTGCAATGTAACAATGTCCAAAAGTTCACAATGCCTCACAAAAAAATTCAAGCAAGTTTTCCACCATATAGTTCTAAAACTCAAGAATCAAAACGGGGAATTGAAAGATACGATTTGCGTTTACAATTGGAAAAAAAAATTGGAAAAAAGGTAAAACTCTATTCCCTGTGGAATTTAGAAGCACTATGTGAAGAATCAAAGAAATATGACTTTGGACATGGCATGGAAAAAAGGTCGGGGTATGTTCCCAATATGCTCCCTTGTTCCCCTACCGCTCCCCTGCTACTTCCATGATGCTTCCCCGCTCCCCTCTCATTCCCCTACTTCAACCCCACTCCCTTTCTACTATTTTATTTCCATTGGATTACTGTTCCCCTCCCCCGTGCAACTCTCTGCCCTGCTTAGAGTGCCCAAATGAATTATTTCCCAAAGTTGGCCCTACCCGCTGTGCCCCCCACGTGGAAATCAACTTCCATGTGGTATAACTTTTGAATGACAAATCCAAATGTCTTGCTTTTTTTTCCCCATGTAGCCTTCACAAATCTCTATTTCCTATAAAAAAAATTCCATTCATCTAGACACAAATGCGTTCATTAGGAGCCTACCCAATTTCCATTTTGACCTTGAGTAGACAATGGTCCTTTAGGGCTTAATGATATCAATTAAAATACTGAGCCATTTTCCTTAAAAACTACTTGCAATAAAGAGGTTTTGTCAAGAGATTTTACAATGCTTAGATTTCAAACTTTGCAACTATCAAATGAATTGAATAGATATTTCAAAAGAGGACCATGTGATGTCAAAAAAATAAATATACAATTGGCAACAATTTTATGGTTTTGGATGAAGGAGGTGTGCTACAGTTTTTTTTAGGACCCAAATTCATTGATTTTGGGGCCGTAAATTGTGAAATTAAATTTGGTATGGACATAAGAGAATAATTGCATGAATGAATGGGAAGAATCAATTGTGCATGAGCCATGGGCATCTGATGAGTGTTCTCAAATTTCTTTAATGACTCCGATTGGGCCCTTTTAGTAGCCTAATTGTCAACTTTGGGGAGATTTGGGCACACAAGGTTACTCTAACTCTTTAAAGCATGAATTAGGATTATTTGGAGATGATAGGATGGATATTTGGGTGATTTAGGGATGTTTCCCTCTTTCACTTAGAGTTGTTCACGTAGGAACTGACCAAAATCTTAATAGGAATCTATTATAATTATGATTATCATTCCATGCAGGCTCTTTTTGGCAAACCCTTCAAAAATAAAAGACAAGGTAAAAAATTTTCATGATTTTTCTCTTAGTATAGAAATAATCCTCCTACCTTTATCTATCTTCTTTTTGTGGAATGAGGTGTTGTGGCACTAGAATGTAAGGGTTCTCATGCATGCATGCCTCAAATACCAATAAGTTTGGAAGGCTAGTGAACATTTCATCAAAAGCCCAAAATTTAAAGAATTATGTCCCAACTTATGTTTTGTATAAAATTATGTAGCAATCTAGTGGCCAAAAATGGGTTAAAAAGTTGAAATCCCAATCTTGAGGCACTTTAGCATCAAATTAGAATTAGAATTGGAAAAAATTCAGCTCACTAGGATGCCTTATATAAGGTAAACCAACCTATGACAAACAAGATTATTAGACTTCCCTATTGACATTGTTGAAATTTTTAGTTTTATTCCATACAAAGACAATAGTTAGAAATGGAGAGATTAATTGGAATTTTACTTTTCTTAACAAAGTACGAAAATACTATAAATTTTTTGAAGTGTGAACTCCAATTGACCTCCAAACCAACAAAAAGTGTATCCATTTGGGTCATCTTATTCACCAAAAGCAATCCCAATATTTCCTACTATGACTACAAGGTGAAGGCCTAAGCCAAGTCACGCCTTGTGATGATTTACAATCAAAAGATGGAAGTTCCCTATTGCAATTACTAGTTATTCCATCACCATCATCTAAAACATTGATTGTGGCCACTAAATCAACCTAATGTAGCCCAAATATCATTTACTGAAAAAAAGTCTCTTACATGTCCATGCAAGACTTTCATAGGTCATTCCATATGTGTTTGTGATGGGTCTTTTGTTCGTCATAGGTTGGTTTACTTTAGTGATTTTTTTTTTTCGCATTTTGCATTCAAAAAACTTTGGCAATGCCAAATTTTCACTTTGGCTAAACCCAATTCAATCTTGTTCCTTGGCACAAAAACTTCCAAAAAGTGCTACCATATAAATTTTTTGGAGTGAAGTGGGACTTTGACCTTGAGAACCAATGTAAATCCCCAAGTGCCCAATTTCAGCTCTCCAGAATCAGATTATGAGAATTTTGTGAGACTTGGCACTTGGGACGTAGTGTGAAAAGGCCTAGAGTTGAGCTCGATTCCGGACTCTCCATGTCGGACCAGGAGAAGAAGAAGACGACTAGGGAGCTTGAAGGAGCTTCATCAAGTTTCACGTGACCTGTTGTCCAATCCACACATCGCGCTGCTTGCACCTCACTTTTTCGCACTGCCCATCATCACCACGACTTCCCTTTGCAACACAATTCATTCACCTTTTTCTTATTTTTATCAGTTTCAACAAAAATCTGTTAACCTACCCAGACAGAAACCGCACATGCGACTATAGCGACGAGGATTGACTACAATCACGCTTTTCGCGATTAGGGTTTGGTTCTGTGTGGGAATAATCAAATTTGCACCTGGTTGGCGCCGTTTCTCACTCTCCAGATCACCCTTCTTATAACGCAATTTTTGATTGCTTGAAATTTTGGCCGGGTCTGAGGTTTTGGTGCGTGATTGAGGAAGGTCTGGGAGTTACAGTTGGAGAGGGTTTGAATTAGGCTTATGATTTGGTGGAGCTTATTCTAGATGGATTTTATGATTTTAGCCTCTGTAGTGGGGAGGTACTTATCTGTTGCAATCGAGGTCTTCATGTACATGGTTTGGTGTAGGGCGTGGGTGGACTGGTGTTTGGAACCAGCAATTATGGTCGAGATGAAGACGATGGGTAAGGGGCCGCTCATTTCTCTTATCAAATTCTGTCGCTTTGTTATCTGTTTTTTGTTTCTTTGCTCATGTGTTCTTGGTATCATTGGAAGCTCTTGCATAGTTGTGGTTTCCCAATCTTAGAGGTATTGAAGTYTGAATAAWTCTTGCATAGTGCACACTAGAAAGGCAGGRTACTCYACAACTAGRCATCCWCTCGGCTARTTTAATGCAAGATYGATACTGAATTGTTGGATGCAAARCTGTTTGACATTTTGGGGTARGGATWCTYTTAGAATGCTATGCAGTGCAATTTCATAAATTTATAGTATATTCATTTACACTCCAAAAATTATAACGTCAATTGYCGTCTTTRACATTTRAATTTGCATTKATGCTTCATTTAAYTTTRRTTTTACCCCTTTAWTACTRGAATGCTKAGAGGGACACKTTATGGACCTCCCTCCTTAATTCTTGAAAGTAAGKTCCGGGTACGTGGCTTGGGGCAGAGTTATGGGTATGATGACAACAAATCTTTCGCATGTCTGCAGGGGAGTGGAGGAGCTTTTGGAGCGGATTAGCAATGGCAAGCTTGCGGACGATCGACGTAGTGCCATGCAAGAGCTGGAGGCCGCCGTAGCAGAGAACCGAAATGCGAAGCTTGCATTTGGGGCTATGGGTAAATAGAGCTGCATGCAAATCTGTCGTGTGTAGGAAAAATGTGGCTAGAATATGCTCTCAGCAGTTTTTTCTTGGGATTTATTAGATGCATGGTATGGTTTCAGGTGAATGCTGCTTTGCTGAAGACCCTTTCTGTGTGAGCAGGGTTTCCTATTCTCATGGCAGTTTTCAGAGAGGAGCGTGAAGATCTAGAAATGGTGAGCTTATGTTCATCTGTAAATTCTTTTTTCCATTGAGTTTACGATTTTGTGTAGTGTAGCCGGAGTATGTGCTGTGCGGTAGCCTTGACGCAATATTATGTACATTTCTATCACACGCGAATATTATCCCCGAAGTGCTGAGCTAAAAATGGTCCTTCTTCTTTGGAAACTCATAGCCAATTATTATAACTCCCAAAATATATATATTCTGGGTTTCAAGCTTTAGGACATGGTTTCTTCTCTTATTGCTATATTTGTTGCCTTCCTGAAAGCGTTTTGAATGATTCATTTCAATCCCCACGGATATGAAAGCGACAATTTTTGGCCATGTAGGCACTTAGGGGCTAACTTAGCAGGTTCTTGCAACACAGGAGAAGATCTCTTGCTTATGTTTGAAGTGAATGTTTTTAGGTGAGGGGGTCTTTGGAGACTCTTCTTCATGCGCTTACAACAGAGGATCTAGGGCTCGAGGAACCTGGTCAAGTCCAAGCGGGCACCATTAATTCCGAGCTCCTGGCACGAGAACCTGCCAGTATTGCACTTCTGTTGAGCCTTTTGGTATGCCCCAAGTTACTTGAGATGGACCTCGTTTCGTGTTGACATCCTTGGACTCTATCTCTCCTTAGAGAACATTGAAGTAGATTTGATATGACTAATCTTATTGCAGGATGAACCAGACTTCTATGTGCGTTATCATACACTGCRAGTTTTGACCGCCCTGCTTACGAGTTGCCCCACAAGGTGTGCATAGACTCAAACATAACCCGACAATTGATCTGTAAGGAGCACTTACGTTTGTATCACATAGGCGCAGTGCCTGGATTAGTCTGTTCAGCAGTGAGTTTAATCAGGTGTATGGATTGTTGATAAGGTTGTATGTGGCAAAGGCTGCAGGATCTRGTGCTTTCTATCCCTCAAGGTATTACTCGGCTGATGGACATGCTTGCTGAGCGYGAGGTATGTCTACCGGMCTAMTTTTGTATGGTTAGTAGTTTGGCATCAGTGCAGGTACCTGCAGTTGTTGAGAATCTTACATGGATCTTTGTCGATTGTTGGTCGCTCTCATCACCTTTTGGTCACAACCTCGGGTCACAACGTCTGTTTTACTTGAGAGGAGACAGTGGGGTATTTCAGTGATGGTGGAAGATTAACAAGTTTGTTGTTCGAAAATTAAAGCTTTTGTTGAATATAAAGGAACATATGAGTGACACTTTTGATCTCGTCGCTTTATAGCAGCAGAAGTCCTGATATTGCTCTCCCATTGTTAGTGGATCGTCAGTCAATAATTTACGTCGGTGCTATTGTGCTGTGAGCTAGGTTGCTTAGGCTGCTTATCCATCGCTGTTGCTGGACGAATTTTCGTGATGTGTCCTTCCAGATCCTTCCACATCCTGTGTTCTATTTGTGTTTGGGTAATCGTTTCTTGTTGATTATGGATTTGTTTTGAAATAGAGAACGTGATGTAATTATAACCTTTTGATTTACCTTCGTGTTTGCATTTTTATTCTGCTTTTGATTTAGGTTATACGGAATGAGGCATTGATCGTACTGGCGTACCTTACACGGTCTGCAGAGGTATGCCACCCTTTTGTGCAMTCAYATGCATTGAGTTAYACCCTGATGTGCTTACCTATGTTTCGACGTCCATCAAAATTTCAATCCAGATCTTCTTGTTTTATTATTTATTAGGGCAACATGACTTGAGAGAGCAGCAAAACACCGAATCAATAGACGGTACCATGTTTAAGAGCATTATTTCTATTTTGGGGTTATCCCTCACWGCGTGAGTGTTTCTAAAGATGCAATCAGCATCACTATTCCCTAAGTAAATAATGCAGAATTTTTCGTGGTAAGAATCACGACGAAGATTTAAATTGTGAGATCTATTTATYGCTCTCCTCTTGGCATTGGGAGGTAAATCTATTTGTACTTAAGTATAGCTTGAAGTTTTCAGTGTCGTTCAGTTGCATGGACCTAATTGTTTAAGGTTGAAGATGGTTCAGTTTGGGAGTGACGTGTATGTGCAGCAGGGTTTCAGTTGGAAAGTTATCTAATTCGTTGTTATTGCATTCACAGTAGTATTTAATACAAGAAGCTCCTGAGTGTGCACAGGAAATACAAAAAATAGTCGTGTTTGAAGGTGCTTATGATCGCCTGTTCAACATTATCAAAGAGGAAGGAGGCTCTGAAGGAGGCATCATCGTGCAAGTACACMTCTCACTTTCTTTTGAGATTTTTAATAGTTATCCATCCAGAAGGGCAATTGTTTTGTCATTGGATTGTTGTTGAAKATTGCATATGCTGTTCTTTTTGTTGTTTGATCGAAATATACATGGTGATGATAGACCTTTAATGCCACCCATGTTCCAGGATTGTTTGGAGCTTCTCAACAATCTCTTGCGCAGCAATCCCTCTAATCAGGTTAGCAGTTTCACTATGTTGCCTTGCTGTCTGGGTCTGCTGGCTACTGTTTTCTCCCAACGTCTGATGTATGATGCGTCGAGATGAATCTTTCATGGTAAATGACAGAGGGAACTTAAGAAATATGGTATATGAATCTTACGGTGAAGTGGGCTACAGATATAYTTRAGGGAGACCTTAGGGTTGCAACATGTTGCTCATCTCCTTAAATTACGAAAAGGTAGTGTGGACAGCTTTACCCAGCAGAAGGTAAATTCTTCAGCTGCTTTGATAAATTGAATTCACGGTGCTTGATTGGCACCGATATCAGATCTTTTATTCAGCAGCAATGAATGTGTGGAGATTGAGAACGACTAATAGCWTGATGCTAACCTATTTTGGATTGGTTGAGGCGACAGTCTATTAATTTGCTATGTGCACTGGAGACTGTTGCGCTCTTGCTTGCCGGTGGTCACGATGCCAAGCCTGGGAAAGATGCAAATATTGTGGCCAATCAAACGCTATTTGCTCAGGTTCTTCTCACGCCTGTTGACAATGCTGTATACCGAGTTCTGGGTCAGAAAGCATATTTTTTTTTTGGATCGTATAAATTGAAGGTTGATCGTGAGATATCTTGTATAMGCAGCTGCCGGTTATTGTTGTTGATTTTGAAACTTTGGATTTGGATTTACCCGACTTATCTGTGTAATTTCTGTAGAACAAACTTCTGGACATTCTGCTTGCACTCTCCGTGGAAGGACGAGTGGGACCCGTGGCGATCCGTTGCGCGGTATGCTAGATATTCAAATCAGTTTGTATTATCATATCAAGTATATGCCGAAAGTTTCTTTATTTGAAAATCGAGGTATTTACCTTCGTAAAATGTGGGTTGTCAGGCTAAACATCACGAATCTAGGCACTGTTTCGAATCTAGGGCTTCTTTTCCGTTCTTGGCGCCTGAAAGTAATCTTGGTTGTTGTTGTTGTTGCAGGCGCTAAGATGCATTGGTGATTTGGTGGTTGGGCATCCTGCCAATCGGGACCTCCTTGKCAGCAAAATCTTAGGAGAAGAACCTGACACGGAACCAGCATTAAACMGGGTTTTGAGAGCTTTATTGCAAGCCACAAATTTGAGCGAGTGTATTGCAGCTGAATATGTGGTCAAGTGCTTTTGTGAGGTGATACTTCTGWTTTCAWTAACYYTTTGARTARCTGGATTYTCAATCATATTTGCCTCGTCTTCACATGAGCTGATTCTTTGGCATCTTGTCATGTGCGCATTGTTTCAATTATCGTAGCTACTYATCCTTAACATTCTGGGCATGCCAGTTATAACTGTAGGCATGATTTCAGTGTGGTTTATAATCAACATAATATATAAGTGCAGAATTTTCTGGAGATGCAACCTTTGAATGTTTAAATGTTCTGGTTGCAGGGAAATCCAGACGGGCAGACCTTGCTCGCATCTACTATAACTCCAATTCCACAATCTATTGCTCAAGAGGATGGTCATTCGCTGGAAGATGAAAGTCGTCTCTCGTTTGGGAGGTCATTGCTGTGAACCAAACTGGATATACTCAGATTTCTGTCTGGATTTGCTTCAGTTGCCTCGTTGCATGTTCCTGACTTGCCTGTTATATATCGTGCAGTATGCTTGTGGGGGCTCTTATCTCCAGTGATGGACGGAATGATTTGGAGGTCAGTATTRTAGTATTCAATGTCGATTAAGCATTAGTTTGGTAGGAGGGTGCATTTGGAGTTACTAAAACAGAATTTCTATAATGCCTCAGCTGCAGCCTTGTTTCCTTCTTGTATTCTTATTGGCTTCACTTCGTTCATCGCAGATTTCTGTGCTAGTGTGTTTAGTCCTGCCTACTCTCATTGGGTGCTGACAGCATTTGGCTTGCTTTCGTGGTATATCTAACCTAAAGGCTGTGCAGAGTTTGCTTACATAATGATGATTTTTACAGGCGAGCTGTAGGGCAGCTAGCGTACTGTCGCATATTTTGAAGGACAATGTTCAGTGTAAAGAGCGAGTATGTACTTCACTTCTCTCTCTATAAATATCTTGTCTTCAACTTGGTGCAGGATAGAGATGAATTGGCACGATAGAATATGGTGTTTTTTTTTGTCATTCTATTACAACGTCACTTTTTGCGACCGTGAGAATCGCTTATTTGAATATTTGACTAGTTTTACAATAGAGGACCGGATGAGGAAACCCAGCATGCTATAGGGTTCCTCCCTCTGAAGCTAGACGCTTAGAAGGCCCTCAAGGCTTCAGGATGCTCTTCATACCCACTGATCAAACAACTTTATAGAGCTGAGCAAGTAGGGTCCGTGAAGAGCCCGGAATGGCTGATCTGGCAGTGCAGGCCGTCCTGGTTAGGGTCTAATAGTGTTTTTTTACGAAAATCGGTTTCCTAGGGGTTGATCTCAATTGACCCTTGGATTTTATGAATTCAGTAGGGTTCTCTGTACTTTGGATAGGACTTCGTCGCCTTCCATACCCTACACTAAAGAATGCTGTGTCTGCACAGAAGATCCTCTATACTACAGTCTCTCAAGTGTCGTATTCTATGTTGGCGCTCAATATTGCATTCTGAATATTCGTATGTGTTCTTCTCATTAGGTGTTGAAGATTCCGCTTGAGATTCCTGTTTCCTCCCTGACGCCCCCCGAGCTCTTGATGCCTCGTTGTATGAAATACCTTGCAGCGGCATCACCCACAAATTCTTCTAATCAACAAAACCCTGGGTCTGTTTGGCTTCAACCAGTGTTTCTACGACTGTTGGTTACTTGGGTTGTTGAATGCCCACCAGCTGTTACTGCGCTTATGGAGGAGCCTGCTCATCTTCCCTACTTGATTGAGCTTCTAGGAAGTACCGGAACCCCAGCAAGTGTACACGTTGCAGGACTGGCAGCTGTTCTGCTGGGCGCGTGCATAATCTTCAACTCCGAGGAAAATGCAAAAGACTCATCCGCAGTCGTGGATCTGGTTAGCCAAAGAGTTGGTCTCACAACTTTCTTTTCCAAGTGGGAACAGATGGAAAAAAGCTCCCTTTTCGCTTCGGCTATGTCGTCATCCAGGCTTCCCAAAGCGCTGACGAGATCAACAGCCGCAGCTGCTGCAGCTGGAGATGGAATGGTTTCTGTCCCGTTTAGTCAGCAGCAGCAAGTCCAGATGTTCGGTGAAGGACAAGAGGAGCCATTGGTCACCACCTTTTATGATGCGGAGTTTATTTCTTTCCTGAAGCAACTGGAGCCGCTTATCAAGGAGAGAGTCGTGGATTTGTTTTCTCGTCCCAGGACCCGGATCGTTGTGGATTTGAAAAGTTTCGAACCAAAGAAAGGAGAGACTGATGCAGATTACAGCCTTCGTCTAAAGTCGTTGTTGCAAGCACAAGCTCAGGAGCTCCAGGTAGGTCTTTGGCCAATCCTGCTTGTATGTTGAATTTTTGCTGCAGCCCTAATGTATCGCTCTCTCTCGTAACCCTAATTTCGAGCACACGCTGATTTGCTGCAGAGCAATGGCTTTGGGATTTTGCAAGCGTGGACGATGAGCTTACTTCTCGTTTGTACTGAAGCCAATTCCGACCGCTTTTGTCATAACAAACCGAATGGGAGCTTCGATTACTTCTACTTCGTGCAACAGGTAAGGTTGAGGATGTCATGAGTTTTCACCTAGTGGTTGCTAATTGAAGGGTTGGAAGAGAGGAATTAAGGTCAGGTCCCTTAAACGTTTTAGTATCTTCTTTCTTAATTGTTGCATTCAGAATGATTGCTGAAGAATTAGAAATTGAAACCCTAATTCTGTAAGGGCGTGTGAGTTTCCAGTGGCCTGGGGCGTTTTGCACACGAGGGTGTTGCTTTGCATCCAGTCTACCCCTTCCTGCTGCTCGGTTTGGAATCCATGGTCTGTGGCCAGTGCATTTCGAAGGAATGGGGCCTTGCTTTTGTAGCTCAACAAGTTCCAGGAGGGTACACGCTCTGCCCCCTCTAAACCCTAAACCCTAACAAGCACATGCGAATGGCTCATTCAAATCTTAAGGTTTTCTCTTTAGGTTTAAGAGTGGTATTAGCCAAGGTCTCAGGAATGAATATTTGTAAACCTTGGAACTTGATTCGCTTTGATAACACCACTTCACGATTTGCTAAGTCCACAGCAAGTGGACTTTATTTTCCTTTTACGTTGCTATGGAGACATATAGGGYGTGTCGATCATGTGATGTCCAATTCCACATTTAATCCTGTCTATTTTATATGTGCTTCCAATATTAATACTCAAGATTAGATTTCCACGTGAATGAGATTTGTTTTACAGTTTTGAAGGGTTGGAGTGGAGATTCTCATTAACATTCCTACTTTGCTCGTCAATAGTTGTASCATTGCCAAGTCCTGGTGTTTTMGCCTTACTTCGTTTGATTTTGGTTGATGGTAATGTGTGTGAGGCAATTCCATTGTGTGCAGATTAGTAATGCACTAGAAAGGGCGCTGCAGAAGCACTGGGTAGCGATGCAATGCCCCAACTATCCGAATATGCTGTACATGCATGGATGGAAGAAACACGGGATTTGCTCTGGGATGCAACAAGCCTACTATTTTCAGACAGCAATCCAACTGCATTTCGAATACAACATCCTCCAAACTTTCAAAGAAGCAGGTATCTCCTACTCACTCTTACTGTACTGAACAGCAGAACYCAAAACTCTTTTTGACATTCTTGAACAGACAAACCAAGGTCCCTTTTCCAATTTCGGAGTATTTCTTCTGATTCGTGAGTCATCACTCAATGTGGTGACAGAACATCCACAAAAATGTTGAATTGAACCCTCCCTAGGCATCGAGGATTAGAATGTTCCTTCTGCAGTGACTTTGTTATAGAAACCTTTCTTTGGCCTTCAAGAATGCTACGAGCTCCTTAAAATTTTGGGTATTGCGTACTTTGTAGGGGTGGGGGTGGGGTGTGTGCGATACTGTCTACAGGCGAACCACTCACATTCCTTTAGATTGGAGGGAGGATCCTTTAGGTTGAATCACCTGATATAAAAACCCAGATCCAGATATAAGCAATACATTCACCTCACCAAATTATCGTCTCCTGTTTTTCATACTTCTCGAAGTTTCAAGAAGCAACGTTGCAATTACATTACAACTTTTATTAGTTATGTAGTATCTCCATTTGTAATTACGCGTTTGTATTCTTCTCTATATTTACTGAATGGAATGGAATGGTTACACGTTTCACTGCAAATATACGGGTAGTTATGTTCCATCTCATTTGTAATTACGCGTCTGTCTTCTTCTCTATGATGTGTGCTTAATGAAATGTAATGGTTACACGTTTCATTGCAACTGTAGTTATGTCGCATCTCACTTCTAATTACGCGTTTTATGCTCTTCTCTATCTGCGCTTCATGAAATGTAATAGTTACACGTTTCATTGCAACTACAGTTATGTTCTATCTCATTTTCTAATTCCTCGTTTACGATCTGAGCTAGTGTGTTAACTCAAATGTAATCGGGTTTGTAGGAATCTACCCTGATGGCCGGTTTTACAACCTCGCTTTCATGCAAGAAGTTCTTGGGGAGGTTTTTGGCGCSGATCCCATCATCACATGCAGCTTCAATCAACAACAGAAAGCTTCCCAGATCTACGAAGTGTACATTTGCCTGGACAAGGAGCGTCTGCTTCCCATCGACTGCCCACGCAACCCTAATTTACATACAAACTGCAGGAAAGACGATGCCTTGTTTCCTGCTTTCGATCCGCGCTTCACCTCACCTTCAAGCTCACCTTCGCCCTCTTTTTCCTCCATGAAGCTCTGCGTGGATCCAAATTCGAGGAAGGAGATGGCGCTCAGGCTCTCTGGTGGTGGTGGCGATGGTGGTGGTGATGAACAACAAGAAAGCCGAGAACTCTATCTGGCCGGTTGTGATTCCGAGCTCGGTGATGAGTTTCAACGCTTCCTTGGAAACAAAACTGGTGATCATGAKCTTGATGTGGATCCCAACATTCTAGAGCAGTGTTAATGCCATTTTTAGAGAGCCCTATGCCACTTCTAACTTCAAAATTTTATAACTAATTCCACAAAGCTCCAAAAAGTATGAAACAACTTGGGTAAGATGAGAATTCCACTTGTCTTTTAAGGAAAATTTACTGAAAAATATTTCAAGATGTTCTACCTCCCCAAAATTGCAGTCCAAGCTCTTAGATGCTCCATTGTAGATCCTCCAACTTTCCTCTAATCCCTAAACCCTAAAAATTTCACCCTCATCTACAACGTGACATTATTAAAACAGTTGCAGGGTTACTACCTTGACTTTCCGGTATTGTACAGATATGGAGACTTCATTAGGGATAGTCACGGCTTCTCGAAGACTTCAATTTTCTCGGAGAATTCAAAGTTGGTGAGAGAAACAAGGAGTCAATGGGGAGCTCTTATGGAGACTTCATTAGGGGTATGATTTTAATCCCTTAGCACCTACCAATTCTAGACGATGAATTGGGATACAAGGATTCTTGTTTGATTTTAATCCCTTAGCACCTACCAATTCTAAACAATGAATAGAGAGGTTCTAAGGGCTATTTTGACCATAGAACTTTTTCTTCTTCATGCAAACCAATGCATGACCTTCAAAAAAACACGCTTTTGGTATGATGAATTTGATGAAATTGAGGTAAATAATACATATTTATGAAGATGTAAGCAAAAAATGTGCAAAAAAAATCAAGAAAGGATTCAAGCACTAAGTGGTTGAAGTAGGATTCAAGGTATTCGCTCAATGTGGATCATAACATTATTAACCCTTGCAAGACAAGGTTTTGTGTCCTTTGGATGACAAAAAAACTCATCTAGTCTAAACTCGCCAATTTTCATCCGTTCTTTTTGTAACCACACATATGTCAATCATCATAGGAAGTCAAATTTAGTGTCCTTAATTGCTTCCATATTTTTTAGTAGCCCTAATTCTATGAAGATGGTAAAGAATTTCACATGAAAGTATTTTGTGCCACGTCACCTTTCTTGCAATTTTTGAATGGGTAGCATCAAGTATTGGTTTGTACAATTTTTCCAAAGCTAAACATGTGCTTGAACAATTTTTGAATGGGTAGCATCAAGTATTGGTTTGTTCAATTTTTCCAAACCTAAACATGTGCTTGAACAGTGTTTTTCCCCTCGATCAAGCACTACATATTACACCCCACCTTTCCCTGTGGTGATAGGTCCGTCCTTTAAGACTTAATAAAAGAAATCAATATTGACCATCAATTCTTTTTATTGTAGCTACATTGTAGTCTATTTCCATGCACAAAATTGGTGGGTTGTCAACTTTTTCATTCTAGAACTGAAGGCATTGCCAACTCTTTTTGAGATGGTCTTGAAAAGAAAGACTTGTTATAAAACACCAATTTTAAGAACTCAAGAACTCAAGGCATTACTAACTCCTTTCGAGATAGTCTTGAAAATAAAGACTTCTTGTGAAATTGGCAATTTCAGTATATTAGTGTGATTTACAACATTGACTCAATTGTGAGATTCAATTGCACAAAGCTCTAAAAATTAGGACAAATATAGGTTGCATTTCATGATACAAATTTGTGACTTTCCACCATTTTTACAAAAAATGGTTGAATAAAATAGTGGTCACTAAACTTGGAATTTGATCCATGTTGGTTTAAACAATCATGTGTTGTTCTAGGATGAAAATAAGCTTGAATCTTTGATGACTTGGAAAATTCCTTTGCAACTAAAAGAAGCACAATAAATGGTAGGCGAAGAAGCTAGAGGATCACCAAAAAATTAATGTTTAAGAGCATCTCCACCAATACCCACCAAAATAGATGCGCCAAATAGAGAATGTTGAGTATCAAGGAAGAAGCCAAAAAGGACCCACCTTGTTATTGGTCCCCCATCGGAAGACTCAACGAATTACAGATTTCAATGCAAAATTTGCAATTCCAACATTGATCCATAAACATTGTAATTGAAAACACCCACACTTTGTCCATAGCATTGATGTGTATGGTGGAGACAATAGTTTGATTGGTTGGAATTGAGTTTGCCCACCAATCAAGGTTCTGCCTAATTATGTACTCAGAAGAGGCAATGACTATCTTGCACATTTTAAAGTTTCTTTTTCAAGGCAACTGGTATACACTGCTCCTTCCAAATGCGGCCAACGTCAAAAGTGGAAGGGGCCAGTAGCTTGCAGTCCAACAAGCCAATTTTGAAGAAATTGGTTGCAAAAATTCTTGAATTGCACAACTAGTGAGACTCATTTTGAAGCCCACGCATGCCAAACCATTTGACGCAACAATCTAGCATGCTCATGTGTAGATGCTCTAAATCGTGCATCCTTAGTTGGTTTAAATTTGTAAAAACTATCCAAGTTATATTTACTAATTTGTCCTTGTATAAAACAAGGATGTTTTMACAAAACCTACTTCCTAAAAGTCAACTCTATCATCCAATCTTGATTGAATGAATCCCATTAATAAAAGCACATATGTCAATGCAATGCCCTTAATCATTTGTCATATAAAACATTCCCAATGGATAAAATGTATTCATTCAATAATCAAAACATGATGATGGGACCTCCACCTTCATTGTGAATCAAGCACCAATGCACACAATATCACACATTAATTTTAACCAAAGACAACATGGATGACTTTCAAGATTAATGTTCTCACAAATGAAGAATGCACCTATTGGTCCATAAATTAGATCATTTATGTCCAAGAACCTTGGTGATAGGTCTTGTCCTTTCAAGGTTAAAAGGCACATTATATTTTGGCTTTTCCTCAACATATTTGACTCCTTGTTTTGTTTTTCGGGTTACTTAACAACAAAATTGATTGAAGGTGAACAATATGATTTTTTGGTKAGAGAATTTACAAATTGCTTTGGACTCTATCCCCCAAATGCCCAAAGCCTTTTTTGAACTCCTTAAAGTTGCTCAAAATCAACGAAAAAGCCCAAGTTTTGATCATTCTTATTAATTTTCAAAATTGTAATTGTACAAATCCAAGCTAGAAATGTTATGAACTACATAGGAAAAACAAAAAACGCAATATCACTTATGGATTGCAAGATTAATATGTTTGATCAAGAGGGTGCTCAAAATATAAAAATATTTTCAAATCTTTCATTCATCTTTTTATTCATGTTAAATCTAAAATTGTAGTTATAAAAAAAAAATTATTGTAGTTAAAAAACATAATATCTATATCAACAATCACTTTAATGCTTCTCAAAGTCTATTCTACAATTTCGTTAACTAAATTTTCATTGTGGTTTTCACTCCAAGATCTTGCGTATTTGAAAGTTAACTTATTGTCATTAAAAGTTTGTAAAACTAAAAAATTAAGACTAGCAATGGACATTCTTGCACAAAATTTTCAATAGAAGTCATGATTTTTTTTTCCAAATCAAATTTTGATGCTCAAAATAGACATTGAAGGATATTCATTAAAAAAAATTTAGAAACAATGCATTGGTAAAATTTCATTTAATTTCAAAGTTTAGTCAACACCCAAATATGACGCCTTGAGCATCTAGGGACTAGCTCATATAGATATGCATTTGGACAAGGGAGATGGTTCACTTGCCAACATTCCTACTAGTCGTGGACCTACACCACTTTTACTCTACCCAGTCTTGAGGGGGCACTCCCTCTTATATTTTGCATACACCTGCGATAATGACCTATTTAAAGGGGTCTATTTATCTTGTAAAATTTATTAGAAGACATGGTATTTTTTTAAGATAAAGGTAAATGTTGGTGATTAATTGCACCATATTGGTACTTATAATTTTTCCAAGGATGCATTTTAAGATGGGGTATTTTCCTTATACCCCATTGTTTTCCTTACATCCCATCATTTTCCTTATCCCCCATTATTTTGCTTACACCCCATTTTTTTCCGTATACGGTCTCATTTTTTTACCACTTCATTGCAATTGTGAAAGTACATAGCAATTTTAAAGCGATGTTGAAACACATGTATGGAAGAAAAACCATGGATAACAAGACAAAGGTGATGAATGCCAAAAGATGTCTCAAACAATGGAAACACCTCAAAAATACCAAATGTGCCTTGAATAACAAATTTAAAGAGTCTAGAAATCCTTACAATAAAGAACATGGAGTTCCTAATAGACATGAGTAGGTGGTACACTTACATAGTTCATAAAAGTGTGCAATTGAAAATGCAAATCTACTACACTAATTCAAATTTGCACAACATCTAAGACATGAAACACCACAAAAAACTATACAAGTGATTGCAAGTGCTTTAAAAATGTTCACAAGATTGTTTTTGCACTATATCCACAACCAGATGCAAGCAATCGGAACTCAAAAAATGTGTGGTTCACAAAAAATGAATACCATTAGTGCTTGGCAGGTAAACTAAGTTAGCATTTTCTAGCGGCTTATAGACACTAAAACTAGCAAATCAAGTTACCATAAACTTAGAGGCAATTTTAATTCAATGGCTTTCTAGATTGTAAGCAAGAAAGGTGGAGAGATCCATGTTTGTTTTGATGCTACCAAGTAACCATGTCTGTAACACAAATGTGGACAGTTCCAAACGCCTTTAGGATGTCATGGAGCTCTCCCAAAACGCTCAAAGGGATTGAAGAAAACTAAAAGGACCATGAACCTTCTACATAGATACAGAACAAAGATCTACACAACAATTTGAATCGCCTTGGTTATTAGGAGAAATATGAGCCCTCTAAAAGGCTGCAAGTTCAAAAAGGCCGCAGTGCTATCATGGGATTTTTTTTTTTGAAATCTTGCGTGGCACTACTAGTGCCACGTCAATAAAAACATTTATTTTTTATTTTTTATTTTTTATTTTTTATTATTTTTTATGCAAAAAAAATAATAAAAAATAAAAAAACTAGGAAAAAAAATTGTAACGTCCTAGTGCCTTGCAACTGATTCGTTTTGACACCCTTTTAAAGGGCTCATACTTCTCCTAATGGGTTTCAAAATAGACCATGCAATAGATTGAATCAAACAAACTGGATCAAACTAACAAAAGAAGAAAAGAACAATTAAACACAAAACTCACCTCCGTCATTGTACTGTTGGATCTKCATTGTTTAAAGCAAGAACCAAAATCCATTTTCGCTTCTCTTTCTTCTTGAATCAGCACATAGCACTAGAAACCCTAAACTCCGATGCTCCAAAATTACCAAACCCTAAATTTTAGAAGCCAAAACAAAACAAAAACGCAAAGAGGAGGCAAATTGGATTTGAAAATGCGCACATGTCTTTTCCTCACATTGGAAAACCTAGATCCCAAAATCCACTCACCACGTAGGATATGGTTATTAAAATCCATAAGAAGCCATACGCTTCCGTAACATTGCAACTTACATCCTAGTCATTCATCCTAGTCATTCATCTTTGAACTTTGAACAAATAATTCTCACGTTTCATCCACACAAATTAGTAAGAGCCACTATATAACCAGTGGAGTATACAATTCAATGCAAAAATAATAAGGAAACTCTAGGGAAAAACTAAAATTTTTAAATCAAAAAGACAATAAGTAAGAAATGAAAAATTAACGAAATTAGGCAAATGGTTGAACGAAAAAAATAGAAAACAAAACTATAATCATAACTAAAAATTAGTGTTAGAAGGGAATTGAGAACGTAGAGTCTAAGTATAAAAAAATTGAAGACTAGAAGAAAGGAGGATTAAAACATGAAGACAAGAAGAAATGAAGATAAGAAGATTTGAAGACTAGAAGACAAGAAGACTAGAAGATGTGAAKATGTGAAGATGTAGGTTTTTGGTTGATGGAAGAGAATAGGGTTTGTAAACCCTCTCTCTCTCCTTCTTGCACTCTCTCTTATTTTTTAAGTCTCTCTTTCCAACTTGTAAGTTTTGAGGGTGTGAACAAGGTTTTGAAGAATAAATTGATGAGAGATGGAGAGAGGGGTGGGATAATTTATTGAGTAGGTCCTCACTTTGGTAAAAGGGAAGTAAAAAAAATGAGAAAAAAATAGGTTTTTTGAGTGAGAGGGTGGCGACTGCCAATGGGGATCAATACTACCAACTTTGGAGCTTGATATTCAACAGACAATATCTTAGAAGACGCTGAAAATTAGTGAAGTTTAGCGCCTTCAAGATGGCTTTCCAAGGAGCCTGCTTTCAATTCATTTGGAGCAACGATGAAGGATCAGCAACCGGCTTAGTGCGAGGAGGTCTATTTTCAACTTCAAATGCAATGTTCAACTTCGACGTACAAGGCCAAGAGGACAATAGCATCAATGGAGGTGAATTTTTGAGAGATGGTAGAAAAAGAGGTTAACTTTCCAAAAAGCCTACTTTCGATTCATTTGGAGCAACGATGAAGATTCGGCAATCGTTTAGTGCAAAGGGATCTTCTGCCCCTAAATTCAAGCTACGACTTGAGGTTTTGTGATTTTTGGCATTTGATGAACACATCCATTTACAATTAGATGTGTGGCCGTGTAGTTTTGTATGGCTACTCAAACATTTATAAGTGAATTAATCACTAAGAGAATTCTAAGGTGAAGGATTATCCTTCACTTCATAAGATATCAAGGTGTGTGAATTTGGTACAATTGTGATGTTTTTCATGTTTGCTTGGGAGTCTTAGGGCAACGTCTAAATATAATAATATGTAGGAATATGGAAAAATTACATTGCTTGGAAGGCTAGGTAGTACACACTTCCCTTCGGACTCTTCTAAGGGTGTTTCTTGTCGTCGCGGTGAAAAACACTCAAAGTATCCTTAATAAAATTCCGCAAATCATTGAACTCTTTGCAAAATAGATGAAAAACATTTAAAATACATATTTTGGCATAATGTTCAAATCAATTCTTTTTTGTTGGGCATTATGCTATCCCCCCCTCATATCAATTTATTGAACTAGTTTGAGATGGATTTGTGTTCTTGATTACTCTTGCAAAATAATTTTATCATACATTCCAAATGGGACAATAGATATTTGCTCAAGGAACTATTTATTCTGACACTTATCAAGTGTCGGTATTTGGATCCTTTAACCCCTAAGCGTTCAAACAACCATTTTTTGGTCGCCGCCTGACTTCAGGCAGAATTTTTGGGTAGAAATTTTTTTTTTTCTGATTTTTTTTTTTTTCTTGAAAATCTTGGGTTGTCTTTCAGAATTTATATTGAAAACTAAGACCACTATGGTTAGAAAAAAATCAGAAGAGAAATAGCACAATGTGTTTAGAATTTTCTAGTGTTGAAGAACTCACTATTTGAGGAAAGAATTGATATTTTTATGACGAGATCTTATGCATTTTTTTACAGTTCAATAGAAACCACAATTATGACCAATCAAAAAAAAATTCAAGTGTTAAGGATAGAAATTACATTTTTGATGAATTTTTGAAGTTATATCTTCAAAATTCATTTGAAGAGAATTTGAAAATAGTTTTATAATTTTGATAGAACGGATATCTTCTACTTTTTGTGCTTCACATAAACTTCTTTGATGCAAACTTCAAAAAAGCTATAGAATTTATATTTTATAACACATTTGTGTTTTGTCCAAACCTCTTGGGCTTTTAGGGGTTAAAATTGTACTTAAGGTAAAAACTACTTGAAAGTTGATATTTTTTTCTCCAAAAAAATAGCCAACATCTCTTGGTTGTAGCCAAATGGCAAAATATTGTGCACAAAATAAAATAAAAATACTTGAGGATGCTCTTTGCAATTAGGATTTGGAAATTTGCACATTCACTAACAATTGTTCATGAAGTGAGTTAACACTGGTTCTATGTTCACGTAGAACCTAAAGCTAATTCAAAGTTTGCCAAAGGAGTTGGATAAAAACCCATTTGCAAATTGAAAACACCAACAAAAAAAAATTGGTGAAAAACTCTAAATTTTTTTTCATTTTGAGTTAAAAATACAAAAAATAACTTTGAATAACCAGTTCAAATTGGGAATTGAAGGAAAATAGTCAGTAATTCTCAAATAAAACCGAATGCTGCACTGGTTGGCCAGGGAATAATAAGTTAATTTTAAGTACGTTTTTTTCTTATCAATGGATTTGGTCCATTTGTTCAAAAATAATAATTATTATTATAATTATAATTATAATTTTTATAATTTTTATTTAATTATTTATTTAATATTTTGAAGAAAGTGCCAGAGAGACCATGTGAATTTGCAGCGGCGTCCAATCAGGAGTGCCAAAAGAGTACTAAATTCAGGTTTGGGAATGAATGAAGTGGCAGATGCCCTGGACAAAGGAATTCTTGTAGCGACCAATAGATGCTGCCAGACTTGGGGCTCGTGCAATTGCTGAAATCCTGGGTTTGGCTCGCCTCAGCCTCACATTCCGCTAAAATGGGTAAGGTAGGAGGTCCATAAAGCGACCATCCAAGCACTGAAACTGAATTTTGGGGAGGTAAAACATCTTGAAATATTTTTCAGTAAAGACAAGAAGAAATGACATGTGGCTCAAGTTGTTTCGTATTTTTTGGAGCTTTACGGAATTAGTTATGAAATTCTGAAGTTGAAATTCCATACGGCTCTAAAAGCGACCACCTCCTAGAATGTACACATTTGTACATTTTTGTGCATTGAAGAAAGCAAAATGTACCTCTGTCTCATGTTCGGTTCAAAATGCCCAGTCAAAGTTCGAGCCTCCTACCTTATTGTCGTTGCCTATTTCAAATTTTATTTTTTTAAATTTTCAATGGTGGTTCAACAAGCACCCTAGAAAAATGATTTTTTAAAATTAGAAAAAATCAAAATAAGAATATTTAATGCAGTGTTTGATAAACTATTTGAGTTTTACCAGCTAGTTTCCTTTATTGTATGTAAGGTAAAACAACCCATTGTGGTTAGAATTTGGAGTCTCCCCTCATGCCATTGCTGAAATTTTTCAATTTTTTTTCTACATAAAGACAAGTGTGAGAAAAAGTGAGAGCAATTGAAGTTATATTTTTGAGAGAAAGTATGAATTAGTTATGAATTTCTGGAGTGATCTGCTCAACAAAGTCAGTAGGCTACCTCATAATCAACAAAAACTATATCCAATATACTCATCTTCATCACCTAAAGCGGTCACAATAATTTCACAATAAGGACCTGAAAAGTCACTTCCTACAATGATTTACACTCAAAAAGTAGGGTGCTCCTAATGAGATCATTAATCACTCCATGGGGGTCAAGTTACAGTCAGACCTCGATAAGTGTTAGGGGTTGGGAGCATACTTTTAGTTAACACTTAGACACTAGTAACACATAACACTTATAGAGGGTGATGCCAATGATTTGTAACACTTATAAAAATAACACTTAGAAGAATTAAAAAGGTAAATACATAACCTTTATAGAAAAAATGGATGAAATTACAGAATATTGATTCATTATTCATCTAAGTCCGTCGAAAGAATGAATCAATAGTACTTTGGCAAGTTTCTGCTACATGCCAAGATTCTACTTCCTTTTCTAATGCTTCAATATTCCTAATAGATAACATGGTGTCATTAGGTCTTTGCTCCAAAAACTTCTTCACAATTTGAAGAGCACTACCTATATCTTTAAAGCCTACAACCTCTTCTACTATATCGTGAGGATTAGCTTCATCAAGATCACTATCTTCGTGTTCATTACCTTGTTGTTGAGATGGAAGCATTTCAATAATTTCTTCATSAGTRGGCTGATAAGGGTTATTCAAATCAAACTCGAGCTCATAATTTAAATACTCTTGAACATTCATGTTAGGGGTCTCAGTCTTAGAGGATATCAAACTTATAGAGTAAATTTCCTACAGTTTGCAATGGCAAAGGGTCATGAGTTCACGTTAGAGCAAAAACAAGAGATTGTTCAATACCTATCAATTTGTTTCTAGAATGGACATCTAGAGTCACTTTGCAACTAGAAACTATTACTTTACCTCAAAATTATCTCCCCCCAAGCGATGGCTCTTACAAAAAGCCTTTTTTTGAAAACTTATCACTTACCGAGGTAAAATTAACAAAGTCGGGAGCGCGACATTGCATAACACTTAACACATAACACTTACTAGTCTTAATTTTAAGGGAGCGGAAATCTCCATAACACATATAGAGTTTTAACACTTATCGAGGTAACACTTATCGAGGTCTCACTATAGACATTGATTGTGGTCTCAAAAATTGTCATGGGGTCATTAGGTGTCTACTATGGGTCATCTAACCACAATGGGATGTTCTACCTTATTAGTCAATTGCATAAATAACTCTAGAAAATTTGGAAATGTCGAAATAAAATAAAAAATTTACAACTATTTCTGAAAATTTGAAAAGATTATTCTTGAGAAAAATTAGAAAAAGGAACACACGTATACCTTAATAGAAAGAATCAATCCAAAATCAAGAGAAAGTGCCAAAAAAGAAAAAATTCCTATATGCGTGCCGAATTGTTGTAGTAAGAAAATTAAAGTATTTCGGCATGAACTTGCCAAAATAGACCTACACATACAGAAGGACCAGAAGGGTCTTTGCAGAAATCATCACTTCTAAAATTGTGGGAATAATTGGTATTAAAAAAACCAAAAGAACTCATTTGAAGTCAAGTAGTGTAGAAGATCTCAACTTTCCACTCATAATTCCAAGGATGAATAGTTGAATTTCCAACCTACACAATACAATGCCTTATCATTCATTGAACACTAGACATGTGAGGTGTCTTTTGGGGATTGATTCCCAACTATTGAACCGGTTTTTAAGCACAATGCCTAATTATTTTCTCTAGATTTTGCTTAGAATAGAAATTTTATAGATTTTTCCACCGGTTTTGGGCAGATATTTTCATATTGCAATCAGGTTTTTTTCCCATTTCCACATGCTAACTTTGAACTAGCCGGCGGTTTTTCTAATGATTACCTTTAATGCTTAAGTCCTCAACCTAATGGCTGTAAGGCAATTTTTGAAAATTTGTAAGAAATAATTGAAAACTTTCCCAACATATATGTCATGTTGATTGAACATGAATTGTGTTTTATGATTAATGATTCATTTTTCTTTCCATTGGTATTTCATAATGTTGTTTTTGAAGGTTTGTCATGAACATCAATCAAATGAAGTGAATTTTTTTATAAGACTCATCATCCACCCTATGGATACAGTAGTTGAGCAGTTGGGGGAAGTGGAGTTAAATCTAGAATTGAATGAGGTCATGAAAAAATATACGATTAAAGAGCATAACATTTATAACTAAAATCAAAATTCAAACTTCTCAAAATCTACTCTTCAAATAAATTGGAAATGTGATTCTCCCCTAAGATCTAGCACATTTGAAGTACATTTCCAAAATGGYTCCTTTGCATGAAATCTTCAATRSAAAAATCATAAGATTTTTTTTTGCAAAATCTGTCTTTTGATGTTTAAAATTGACCTTAAAAAACATTTAACTAAACAATAAAATACCCAAATAGTACATTGATAAGATTTTATTTAACTTCAAAGTTCAGTCGACACCAAAGTATAGTGTCTTGGGCATTTAGGGATTAATATTATAGATTTCTACAAGTTTTTAGGCATTGAGATAACTAAGGTAGGAGGCTATGAAAGCGAGCGGACATTCAGAACTGCCCATATAGACTCACCTGAAATGGACGTGAGATCTTGCATAAGATGATTTTTAAATGGACCTTCTATAGTCATTGAATGGATTGACAAAAAAAATTTATTGCAAGAGCCAATCATTCTCTTTCCTTTCCCATTTCTCTCTAGAAGTTGCAAGTGAACGGTTCATGGAAGGCGCAGGGTCATAAATAGGGACCTATGACTGATCTTGTTTGAAAATTCATAAGTAATTCAAAGATGCTTCAAAACATACGAAACAACTTGTGTTACAATCATAATCTATTTCTCTTTGTATGAAAAATGTGCTAAAAATGTTCTCATTAAAGGAAATACATGAAAAAGGCTGACCAACCCTTAGATGAGCGGTTCCAGAGCCTCCTACCTTAGTGATAAATTGAGGGAACATGATAGCAAAAAGTTGCCAAGAAAAAATTGGTTAAAGTAAACAATCCGTTTCTGAGAATGTTGAGCGTTGTATCATATGTTTGATTGAGCATTGGGATGTATTTTTTGTGGTCAAGAAACAGAAATAAATAAGATTGCACTATTTTTTTCTAATTTTTCGTCAAGCTTGGAATTACTGAAAATTTAAAGAAGTGTAGACAACAATCCATTCTATCCTTGATGTATAGGCAAACCTATTTATGAAAAGCACAAAACTAAACGCTAATCTTACTAACAACTTAATTAGGTGTCAATATACTATTCATCGTATAATGATGAAGTTGCTAAAACCACATCATATTCCCCTCATTCACAATAATAGTTCACCCTAACTTGCCCAAATAACGGGATCCTCGTCGAAAATAGATCGTATATGATATCAAAGTAGGTGAAAAGATTATGGATATCCTCTTGTGGATAGGCAGTTACTGCCACTTTTTKGTACATTGTAATAAACAATGTACCAAAAAAATTCAGATTGGATTATTTTTCATACCCCTCCAATTTTATCGAGGGGGGTATGAAAAATAATCCAACCTGAAAATAACCTCAAATCCCAATTTCCTCTCAATATTATACTTTCAAACCGAACTTGTTTGACAATTGATATGGGTTGATTGGTTTTCGTATTCATTTCTGTATCCATAATTCCATATATATCTTATGTATATATAGTATGTATATTATATCTCAGTATTTGTATCCCAATATTCATATCCTAGTGTACAGTATCCTAGTATTCATATCATAATATTCGTATCCAGATCAACGGTAGGGAAGGGGGGGTAATTTTTAAGAAAAAAATCAATGACTTGTGATTTTTTCGAGAGAGGGGGGACTAATACAAAGCAGGAGGTACGAGGCCTCTTTTGGGCTCATTGTCATTGTCATTAATGTGTGCAGCTGCATTTGGGACCCAATTGCCTCAACAGTGTTAAACACTTGGTGTTTGTCCTTCCTTTGTGCCGGTGTAAGTTTTTTGAGCATAATACCATCCTTCAAAATTGAGAACAAAAAGCCTTCCTTGTAAATGTTTAAATTGAGAGCAAAAGATTTAGCCTAAGGTTTTTCTGATGAAATTACCATACTTTTTCACATTGAAAAAGTATGAGGATTTATCTCTTATCAAAGTAAAATATGTAACCCAAATGATGAATACCAAAATAAAAGTATGAATGATTTTGCACTTGATATTGACATAAGCAATATGGCAGGATCCCAAAAAATCAATGCTGATTTGCACTTTGTATACAGGTAGTTAATTTTTGATTACCCTAAAATGAAGAGAGATGAGCATACAAATACCTCCATACAAGGGCACAGGTGAACTGCCCCCTAGCTCAGTCCCTCGGCAAGTCATTCAAGGGGTGCAATTAAAAAATAAATAAACTATTTAATTTGGGCTTGACTAATTTTTTCTTGCATACCCTTCCTAGCTAATTTGGGGTCCCCTGATTGCAAACATGGATTCAAAATTTTCAAATTCTATCATGCGTGAAAAACAAGAATGGTGTGATCATGAGGCTCTGTCTTTGGTGAACAACAATATTGATAGTAGTATTGAAGCAAAAATATTTGAGCAAAAATGAATAATGGGGAAATTGTTATATGTGATTAAATGTTAGGACTTAGGCAGCAAGTATGGAAACTATTTACATTAATTTGATAATAAGATGTTAGTAAGGAATTTGTAGAACAAATTTCAAAAAAGAAATATCTTATTAGAATGAAGATTAGTACTACAGTGATTAATGTCTTCATCTATGACTAGTAGAGAGATCGCTTCTCTTCAAAAGTGATGTCCCAAAAAAAACATGCTATGAAGATATGGAAGCGGTCTGCTTGGGCAGTCCCCCTCAACTTCTTTAATGTTTACAAGATGGCAGCGAGTTAGACCCCACATCCCAAACACATTGTGCAATGTGAATGAGAATGTTGTGGTGTGAATGCGGTTGTAGATAGGATTTGGACTTTTACAAACCAGAAGTTGATGTGGAGTCGATGCCATAGTTTTTATTTAACCCTTAAAAGACGGACCTATCACCGCGAGGAGAGTCGGGGTGTGATATGTAGTGCTTGACCAAGGGAAAAAAATACTATTCACACACATGTTTAGCTTTGGAAAAATTGTACAAACCAACATTTGATGCTACCCATTCAAAAATTACGAGAAGGGCTCGGTGGCACAAAACACTTTCATGTGAAAATGTTTACTATCTTCATAGTATTAGGGCTATCTAAAAATATGGAAGCAATTAAAGACACAAAATTTGACTTCCCATGATGATTGACATATGTGTGGTCACTTTCACAAAAAGAACAAATGAAAATTGGCGAGTATCCACTCAACAAATGATTTTTTTTGTCCCCCAAAGGATGCACATCATCCGTGCCGTCCTCCATGGGTTAAAGACAGAGCCAATAAAAAAATTCAGTGTTTTCTCGAGGGGTTGAGCGAAGGGGTCAATTGACCCCGGCCAAGGGTTAACACCTCCATACAAAGACATGAATAATCGCCAAGAGTTTGCTGATTCATTCCTCTTAAGGTAGGATGCTGCAAAACTGATCATGATCTAAAACCGTTAATATGGAGTACGTTTGTTCATTGTAAGGTAGAAATGTCGTCCCGCAAGACATGTCTTATTTTTTGTGACCTAAAAAATAAGTCATGTACTACATAGCAACATTATTAACCTTAAGTGAACATACGTCATGTATGTTAACGATTTTAGAGCGCGATCGGTTTTGCAGCCGTCCACTAAGGTAAAACAGCCCATTACGGACTTTCTACCCATTACAGACCCCTAGGAATGAGCCCATTACAGTTTTGTTCCAAAGAATGAGATTTTGGCCACAATCAATGTCTTAGGTACTGGAATGGGGTGATTAGTGACCATAATAGGAACTTTCAGCTTCTCAGTGTTAATTCATTATAGGAAGTGATTCTTCCAAGCCTTCTGTGTTAGAAAATATTTTGACTGCATTAGGTGGTAAGATGACCATGATGGATACAGTTCTAGTTGGTTTGGGGGTAGTCTAGAAACCGTGATGGGTGGAACACTTCATAAATTCATAACAAATTCACACTTTGTCCAAAAAATATAGTTTCAACTGCTCTCATCATTTCTATCACTTGTCCACATGTGGGAAAAAAATTAGAAGATTTTAGCAATGACATGAGGGCAAACTCCTCATTTGGTCTGTAATGGGCTGTTTTACCTTATAGTGCAGGAATTTTGTGTATTGTCCGTGGACGGAGAAAGCCATAAGTTAGTGTAGTGAAGCTGAAATATCTGGAAGAGAAATTGGTCCCCACACTACTCATCAGACCACTGCACATGATTGTTGTCTTGTGGAGGTCGCCCATTTGCCAAGGATACTACTTTGAAGCTCAGAATCAACTGAAACACAACTATCAGTTACGGTACTTTGCATGTGGATAAAATGGGGACCCTCAAAACCCAAAGACATGGGAGAGAGGGTTTCAGTGGGTGGTCCGGGTGAACTGGGTCCACTTGCTCGGACCCTGCCAAGTCATTCCAGGGGTGCAAGAAGAAGAGAGAAAAAAGAAAGAAAAAAGAAAATTGTGCTTTGATCAATTTACCTTGGACACCCCTCCTAGCTAATTTGGGCCAGGGTGAATGACCCCTAGCTCGGCCGCTCTGGAAAATCCTGAATTTTTTTATTTTTCACACGCGATAGAATTTGCAAATTCTGAATTCATATTTGCAATGAGAGCCCCCAAATTAACTAGGAGAGATGTGCATGGTAAATTAATCAAGCCTGAAAGAGAGAGCTTTACATTTTACTTGCACCCTTGGAATTACTTGGAGTGGCTGAGCAAGGGGGATTAAAATTGGGGCCTCTGATTGCAAATATGAATTCAAAATTTGCAAATTCTATCATGTATGGAAAATTAAAAAAATAAAAGCATTTTACTAAGGGGCCCCAAAAGGGTGTCAATTCACCCCAACCGTTTAAGTGGCCAGGGTGGACTGTCCCCCTCGCTCGGCCACTCCAAGTAATTATAGGGGTGCAAGTAAAATAAAAAGCCCCCTATTTTGGACTTGATTGATTTACCTAGTACATTTTTCTTCCCTAATTTGGGATCTTTGATTGCAAATATGATTTCAGAACTAGCAAATTCTATCGTGCGTGGAAAATAAAAGACTTCAGGGTTTTATCGAGTGGCCAAGTGAGGGGGTCAATTCACAGTCGAGTCTATAGTACCCCAATGAGCCGAATGCAGAGGTGGTTTTGCCCCCGTGTTTTAACCCTCGGAAAAACACTGGAACTTTTTATTTCTCATGCATAAATTCTTTTGCAATTTTTGACTTCATATTTGCAATCACAGGATCCAAATTTGCTAGGAGAGGTGTTAATCACAAAACTATGACGGCACAAAATAGGGGTCTTTTTTTTACATTCACCCATTGTTACACCTCCGCATTCGGCTCGTTGGTGTACTATAGACTCAACCTCAGTTCACCCCGGCCGTTTAAGTGCCAGTGGGGTCATGTTTTTGAGGCCTGCGAGGACTTGAATAAGTAAGTTGAATGGATTGTGAGTGGATGGTTGCATGCTTGTATGCATGGGTACAATTTCAACTTTGGACAATCTCGTGGCATTGAAACATCATCAGCCAACCACCTGTGCTGCCAAAATTTTATCATATCAAAATGCTCAGTAACAGTGTGCTTCACTTGTTTCCTCCTACAGTACTGTCCAAACAGAGGATATCCACTCTTGTCGTAACGTTGTTTTATGGGATGAGGCAAGGGTTCTTTTTGCATCCTTGAAAACGAGATCCTACAGTGGAAGCGACCCCAAAGCAGTGTCTTATCGATGCCACTCCTCATCCAACCCCTATCCTTGAATTAACTAATTAGTTCCTCCCATGTACAGTCGGGTACCGAAATCTTACGAATTTTTGGCTCCGCGGTGAATACAATTTCAGACTGTCAACTTTGACACCCTCCAGAGGGCTAAAAAATTGGTTTTCTTCAATGAATGTTTTTTTACAAGATCAAATACATGATAATAACATCTTTGCCAAATTTCAAGGCCAAAAGATTTACACAAAAAAAGATATTCAAAATCTACCAACATGTTGTGAGAAAAATCATTCTCATAACGAGACTTTTTGGTAGATTTGCAATAACTTTTGTTGGGCAAATCTTTTGAACTTGAAATTTGGCACATATGTTATCAACATAGACGGAATCCTATCAAAAAAATTTCATGGTGAAAAAACAATTTTTCTACCCTTGAGAGGGTGTCAAAGTTGGAAGTAGTGAAATTGTCTCTTAGAGTGACACCAATAGGGAGATTTCCAATCACTTTAGTTGAAAAAATCTTTTAAACTTGAAATTTGGCATGCTTGTTGTCATCATAGACCCAATCCCATGTAAAAAAATTCATATCAAAATATAAAAAATTCAACATTTGGGAGGGTGTCAAAGTTGGGAGTAGTGAAATTTTCTTACAACTACACATGTTGGTAGATTTTGAATATCTTTTTTTTGTAAATCTTTTGGCCTTGAAATTTGTCACAGATGTTATTAACATGTAGATGATCTTGTACAAAAACATTCATTGAAAAAAACCAATTTTTTAGCCCTCTGGAGGGTGTCAAAGTTGACAGTCTGAAATTGTATTCATTGCGGAGCCAAAAATTCGTAAGATTTCAATACCCGACTGTACAATAGAAATTATCTCATTAGATGTTTTTTTAGTCCTAAAACTGTTTTCTGTGCAAGGAATTATCGACTCCTGGTCTGAAATTTTGAATTTCAAAAAAAATATATATATCAAAATCTTTGAAAATATTAAAAAATGGAAATTTGATTTAAATTTTAAATTTTAAATTTTTTTTCAATATAGAATAATTAATTAATCAGTATTATCTCACATGGTAGTCTCTCTACCACGTTAGATTGCCTACATGGTAGAGTTCATAGAGTTCCCAATGCGTTCCCATAGCCCAAGAACTCGCAGTCTTCTAAATGGTCTACAAAACATCTAATGTAACCCTTGAACGCCGCAGCGGACGTTTTGTGTCCTTTGGATGATAATCGAACCGCGTACAGAATTGCAACTTTTCATCCTTGGTATTAGGAGTGGAAAGGCAAGAGCTATTCTAGTACTTTGGCTTCTAATGAGTATATTTGGCTTTTCAAAGTAGAGATGTCACACGGTATCAAAAATGCATGATTTCCATGGCCACCGGTCCGTCCTTCAAAGATTAACCTATAACAAAGCAAAGGCCATTTTTTTATCAATGAATGAGAGACCATCTTTTTGTGTAGGATAAAAGTGAAACTATTCATCATCCAGATTAGGGGTGGAAAGAAAAGATCTTCTACAATAGGTTGACTTCCAATTTGTTTGTTTCAATTTTCTTAAACCAATGGTTAGCACAATATCAAAATTGATGATTTCCATGTTACCACCTCATCGTTTTAAAAGGTTAAGGGAGAGATAACTATTTAAGACAACACCCCAACTGTGATGGCTTTAACTTAGAGGGTGACCTATTGTACACAATAATTGGATGCATTATTCAAGGAAGAAGATTCTTTGTTTGTACCTTATCCTTCAACCATCTCTCTTCCCTCCTTAATTAGGGAGAAGTGCCAAGGCTAAGCGTGTTAGATTAGTCTAAGAGAATGGAATGCCCTTAAGTGAAGAATCTTCATTTATACTAAGTAAAATATACAATCTAGAAAAAAAAATCATTTTTTCATTTTTTTTCATCCTTATTTCCACACTCATTGAGCTCAATTTCTCAATGAATTCCTCATATCCTTTACACTTGAATACTTATCTATTATAGGTACCTCTACCTTAAGGCATCCTCTCCTATTGCATAATTGTCAAGTATGCAAACAATAGGTGGGCCCAATTCTCACGTGAGTTGGTCCTACAATAATACTCCAAACTTGGAATAAGAGAACTATTCCAATGGACTTAAATTAACCTAGCCTCTCTAAATGCATATCCTCTCTATGTGAATACTTAAACACTAATTCCAAAACCATGCATTAAGGAGAGCTCTATTGTATCTAACAAAGCATAATACAAACACAATCATGGGGAGGACCATTGCTTGCTTATACAAGGTTAGAGCATCCGCAAGGCAATTCAAAAAGTGGCGCAAACCCGGGGAGTGGATGGGCCTAGCCAAGGTTATTGTCCCATGGCAAACACAGCTAAGCAAAATTTATGGTTGGCCACGACCACATATGATGAGCCAAATGGAGTGTCTAGCAAGTGGCACGGTATGGAGAGATTTTGTCCTTATATACATATTCCAAGGCATTTTTTTGAACATTGAATGCAAATATCTTGTCAATGTGGATGATGTGGAGCTCTTAGGGGACATGTTGACTTGATTTGACATGTCCCAAGTTTGAGCCGCAGTGGGGCGCATGCAACAAATTATGTGCGGGCTCATTGGTTGGGTGTGGCAAGTGGAGCCTTAACATCCCCTTTTGCTGCTTGAGTTGTGGGGATGCTCTTATGGTCCAATTTCAAGTAATCTAGTGCAGAAAAGTGAAGGTATTTGCAAAATTTATTATGTTGATGCAGAAATCACAAAAAATAATAGAATTTGATAGGGTTGTCAACCCTTTAAAATAACAATTCTTGTTGTGGAAAACATAATCTTAAGGTGGGTCCAAATTCTAATTGGACATTATCACATTACATGCAATGTGAAGGGCAATGGAGGGCCGTTTCAACCTTGTTCCCAATGCAGTAAGGGAATGGCTGACTACTGTCAGACCTAAAATAAAATAAATGACGTGGTAGATTCTCCACTACGTCACAACGCTGATGTGGCACAATTTTTTGTGTTCCCGCAATCCAGGAACTTACAGTCTCTTTGAGGCCTCAATTCTCATGTAATGATCCAAAACTAGTCAATATCTAGGGTGTAATGTATGAATAATAATATTCAAAAAATCTCCTACAAAAAAAACATCATAGTACTCCCTCAATCCCACTAAAAACTTCCTAATCAGGAAAAATTTGGGAAGCTCTTAGTAGGACTGAGGGAGTATTTAGGAAAGGTTATTTGGGGTCAAAATATTAAAGTAAAAGTATCAACCATGTACCATTCTCATATGATATGGATATAGATACATGTTTGTGGTTACATAGCTATTATTACATTAAATACTAACATCATAATGTATCATTTGAAACTYCCAAACTCCAAATCATGGTATAAACGAGTACTTGAGGCATACTTGATTAATTTAACCCTTGAAAGGCCCTTGGGGTCCCTCTATGTGACCCGTATTTAGCCTTATAACTCTTCAATTGTAGTATAACATATGAATTGTGATGCATTGTTATTTGCATATTATCAAGATCATTGATTTATTGTGTATTGAAAAGGATTTGCTCAACTTTTTTCTATTCAAATACCACTAAATACATAGTATACTATACGGCCGCAAAGGGCTTTTAGGCCCTTCTAGAGCTAACCTGTGAATGCTTGAGATCTTTTTCGAGTTTCTTGGATTTTGGTTAGAGCAAATTTTGGCACAAAAAAACTAGATTTTTAATGGTTTTATCAATTGGAAAAAGATTGTAACCATACAAATTCTAACTAGATGTATTATGTGTTATACATGAAAAGAAAATTCAAACATTATATTACCTTGCACACTAAAATATTGTACTTAACCCTTACAGGACCAACATGCGTTTTTTGGCAACATAGAAATTTTGGGCAAGTACGTGTGACTGGAGATTTGCATACTTTGGGCTGAGATTTCAATAGAATGTGGAGACGAGGAATATATTTCATATCCACAAAGTTCATGACATTCAAAAATATGAGTCAAAAGTTATTGCATAATATGTTGTTTGTTTTTCAACTTGGGCAGTCCGGGCAGATCTGAAAAATCACTTTTTTAAGAAATAAGAATTTGAAATTTGTTCTTCAGATTTATATGTACTCAAAAAGCTTTGAATCATTGCATTTCAATAGTTGAGATGAAAGTTATGAGGCTTTTTAGTTTGCGGGTAGTTATGGAATCCCTACACCAATTTTTTTTATGAAGTCCTTTATTTTACTGAAATTTCAATATTTTTGAAAAAAGAATAATGCCATTAGATGTAGATTGTTTATTACAACAATTCAACCATTTGGATTGGAGTTTTTTAATTTTATAACTAATTCATTAAAATTTAGTATTTTGAATTATTCTCTACTTCTTTCTACTTACTATTTTTTTCCTATATGCTGTACAACTCCAAATGATCTGAAATTTTTTTTGTATGTGGCCAACTTGCGTTGAAGAATGAATCCAAAGAAGAACAACCATTTTGGACATTTTTTTACAATGATCTAACCTCGTGAAGTGCAGCTGCCCGGTTTTTTGCAGGGCCAAAAAAAGGATTTTTGCCACTTCAAATGCTAATATCTTGCAATCTACATGGTGGAAATTTTTGAAATTTTTTCCCCATATTCTCAAACTAAAGTACTATAAGATGCTATGGTTACATGTGTCAAAAAATGATATTTTTCAAAAATTTGGTACTTGTACTAGAAATGGCAGTTTTGAAGCATTTTGGTGAGAACATAGTCAAGGAACTTTAGGGGTTAATGTTTGATCAAGAGGGTGTTAAAAATTGTGAAAGTGATAGTTGAAGTCTTTCAACCCATTTATGAAGTCAAATCTATAATTGAAATCATAAAAAAAATATGGGGCTACAAGAAATAAACATGTATAACCATGATTAATTTATGGCTTTTCAAAATCTACTCGAGAATTATTTAAATGAATCTTCAATGTGATTTTTCCTTTTAAGACAAAATGTATTTGAGGCTCATCTCCAAAAGCCTTTAATGCTAAAAAAGTCAAGATTTGGAATGGCCACCCTAGAGTTCTTCCTACAAAGATTGTAAATTAGCATGATTAAGAAGCTTCTAGTGGGACTAAGAGAGTACTTTATTCTAGAATTGGTTGGGTTTTTTTTCCTCTATTCTCATTTTCTAGAATTGGTTGGTTGTACAGAATTCTTGGTTCGCATTGTTTGATTTTGATGGTAAACTAGTGTAGAGAGATAGGTGATGCAACTTGTATTGCTTAACCACAATTGCCTGAGCGACCATATATGCATGGTCTCTCTAAAATTTATCTTGTTTGTGTGTGTGGGTTATATTCCTTTTACCCTTATATAACTTTTTACGAAAAATATTGAAGATTAGCTATTGGAAGTTTTTATTTTCAGTAAATAAATAAATATTTGGTTTTTGAGAGGTTCTCAAAGGCATATATGTACCATCAGTGGAAGAGTAATGTTTGCCAATTTCACTTGATTTGAAATCTAAAAAAATGTACTCATCCCTTTGAAAATTTAAACATGCAGGTGTTGATATTGAATTATTTGCAATTTTTACTTATAAAAAAAATTGCATTTCAACAATTGCAAGGAGGATTTTGTAATGAGTTTGATAGCTTTTTGTTTGAATGTAATTGAAACACAAAAATTTCAATGGTGAGATTATTCTAGAAATTAAACTTCACCTTGTCCAACAATTTGTTTTGAAAAATTGTGAAAATTGCATTAAGAAATGAATCCTACAAGTTTTTTTTTTCAAGCAGATGCTTAGATTGCTCGAAAAACAAGATTATCCAGAACTTTCTCATTACTAGTCCAAATAAGATGAATCAAAGTGTCATGTAGAAAAAAAATATCATTTCAGAAAAAAATATTTAAAAATTTAATTTTGAATTTTTGCAAAAATTCTTTTTGTTGCCCGCCGAGTTTAGTTCTGGGTTTTTTGTGGTATAACTTTTGCTCCTGGGCATCAAATGAAAAAACATTATATTCCCACAAAGCTATTCAATTTTTCTATCTTATGAGAAAGTTTCAAAAAGTTTCATAAAAAATCAAGGTCACAGGAACCTCCCGAAATTCAAATTGTCCCCCAAGCGGACCATGGGACTTTAGGGGTTAAGTGATCGGTTATGGATGGTTCTTCTTTATGACATCCCAAATCTTAGCAGTGAACAAAGTGCCTCCAAGAATTTTAAACTTCTCGTTCATTCCAACCAATGCATTCCATTTGGAGGGATTTGTAGGCTAGAAGAGACTGCAAGGTATTTTGGATTTCCCAAAGTCCCAAAACTAGCCACAATAGCGATTTGATGTGGTTGCAACTGTGCCATGTCGGAATTTTGTTTTGAAAAAAAAACTTCTTGAAAATAAGTTTTCTGGCAATTTTTTATTTTGTAACGGCCGTGAAACGGCCTTTTCTTGCCTTCAAATCCCCCCTAATGCATGTTTATGAATTTTTTTGTATGATGAAATTCAAGTCAATAATATGTATAGTTAACTAAAAAAAATAAGGAAAACCATACCAGAATTCAAAAAAGATTGTATGATAGAGGGACCTGTAATCGATCAAATAAGCAATTCTAGACATGATCTAGGGTAGTGTTAGGCAAAGCAAATATTTTTAGAGGTGCATTGACACAAATGATGTACATTGCAAAAAATTTGGTAATTTTATCTCTTGCAATGAAATTACTATGAATTTTGAAAGGCCGAAGTTGGGCTTAACCCATGATCAACATCTAGAGTCATCCAATTCCGATCATTCAAGAACTACTTTCCCCTTCATTGCTTCCTACTTTCTGGCTCACCCCTGTGTCATGAACTTATTGGTCCAAACCTTGAAAAATCAAAAACACACATTCCAAGGCAAAAATGGAAATCTATTCCAACCGTAGTCGGAAATACAATAAATACCCTATTAATTGGTGATGGGGCGCCGGTTAGTAATGGGTCCCTCTACCATAGAACTAAGGGATTAACAAAAAGAAGTAAATACGGAGTACTTGCGTTGTTAGTGAATCCCGCCAGCTGAGCCTGTCCTGTCAACTGCCACCTGTATGCCACATCAGTTGGATTTGACTAGCCGGTAGCCATTTAAGCGTACAGTGCCTTTGCCGTGTGATGCCAACTGGATGCGACAGGTGGCAGGATGACTTCGGAAGTCAGCAAATGGGACCGTTCAGCATAAGTGTGGTAGCCTAAGGTAGGGGTCCATAAAGCGACCACCTAAGCACTGAAACTGAATTTTGGGGAGGTAAAACATCTTGAAATAATTTTCAGTAAATTTTTGTTGAAAGACAAGAGGAAATGACATGTGGCTCAAGTTGTTTCATAATTTTTGGAGCTTTGTGGAATTAGTTATGAAATTTTGAAGTTGAAATCCCATAAAGCTCTAAAAGCGACCACCTCCTAGAATGTACACAGTGTGTTCATTATGATACATTGAAGAAAACAAGATGTACCTCTGTTTCATGTTCGGTTCAAAATGTCCAGTCGGAGTTCAAGCCTCCTACTTTGTAGCGTGTTTTATTTGTTTATTTTTTCATTTATTTTAGGTGATGCAGAAAGCTATATTCACAGAAAGGATGAAGCTATTTTGTCCATGGAAATGGAAGAAAATTGAAATTTTATAGGTGAAGTTTCATTTATTCATCTAGAACAATGTACATTCATCCAAAATAGAATGATACCGTTCCAAATTTTGGTAGCAAATCAACGATTTTATCAACTGAAAAGCAAGAATATTTCATCAAATATTTCCTACAAARTAAAATTCATCGCTTTTGAGAGAAATTTTGCTAAAAAAAACCCACTGGTAGCCTAATTACAATCAATCTCTTTCAACCAACTATTATTCTTATTTTGTGATTTTGCAATTTTTGCCAGGGTTGTCACAACTGCTTTTCATTGTGGTGGCAAACTTGCTTTCTCGAAAAATTTAGGATGAAACGGTGGAGCCATTTTGCTAGCTCAATTATTGAAAATAGATTGTGCAATMAAGGTGGAAACACCTGACACCATCAACATGAGCAATTCACAACATAGTTAATGGCATGCTTTCGTGCAAATAATATTTGTGTAGTATTAGCAATTGAAAATGATGAATTAAAAAAAAAACTAGATATGATATGAAATTTCTACAAATATTACTAAGAGAAAGTTCCCTAAACCATTGAAACCATCATATAGCAAAATCTAAAACCAAAATCTCAAAAAAGATAAATAAGCAAATACGCACATCAACTAAGCAACTCTTAGATTAGCAGTCAACTAGTCAACTAATCACAGATAAATAAAAGGACATTTTCATGACACTTTTGAGGAACAATGTAATGGAAATATAGGGACACTTCAAGGAAAATCTACTAAGCATGGATGGTACAGAGACAATTATGGGTATTTCTCTCTATAACTACCATGGTAGCAACTGGCGAGTTGTCCTTGAGTGAACATATGACAACTTTATTGAGCGGATATTCTTGAGAAGGCAAGTCCTTTCAAACACATAAAAGAACTATCAAAACACTCTTGCAAAAGAAATTGAAATTTGAAATTAAAACAATAAAGAATAATTAAACAAAGATACCAATTATTATAATAAACACACTAATAACCTATATTATTGTAAAATTTTGTAATATTGTACCTTTGATTTAAAATAGTATGACTTTGGCGATTAACCCCGAAAGTCCCCAAGGCCATTTTTCAGTCAAAAACCACTGAAAACTGCCATTTTTGTTGCATTCATCCAACAAACAAAAAAAGATCTTTTCCTAAAATTTAACCGTAGGATCTTGTACTTCACTTGTCTTAGATCATTTGGTAAAAATTTCATGAAGTTTGACCATATAGATTGAAAGATATTAGCATTCAAAGTTGAAAAAGAAAACTTTTTTGAACATTGGCTTGCACTTTCAGATGACTTTGACCGTCATTTGTCAAAACATTTTGCACTATAGACTTTGAATTTAAATTTTTTATGTTGAAGAATTGAGTTGAAATTCTAGAATAAAAATTTCAAAAAACACACACTTGATTTTCAATCTTTAAAAAATTGTTAAGTAGAAGTAGGTGCAAGATTGAAAGATAAATGAAATGGTTAATAGCTCTAAGATGGGATTGAAATAATCCCAAAGGTGAGATTGTTCTAGAAAGTAAAAATTCACCTTGTCCAACAATTTTTTTAAATTTTTTTTGAAAATTACATTCATAAATGAATCCTATAAGTTATTTTTTCAAGAAATTGCTTAGATTGCCACACCATTTTGATCAGCAGAGTCCTTACGGGTTCAATTTCATCCATGTTACCGTTTCATTCACTCCTCTAACAATATTTCATCCAACTCTGACTACCCAAAAAACATAGTACTCCTGCTACCCTCCAAAATTTGCAGCGCACCCACTGCAATCCAAAAGTCCAATCCCAGCCTTAGTCAATTCGTGCCTTGGATCCTTCAGTCGAAGGAGCCAACGGAACTGTTGAACGGATGAGAAACCAGCCTTTTCACGCCCAATCAAAGCTCCTTTTCGAGGCCCCCCTGGTACCCGGTACCTCCTCTTTTCCGTGGTCGGTACCTCCACATTCCCACTCAGTACCTCCCCACCCAACCACTGGCCAAATTGGAACGTTGCCTCTTACGACTCCAGTAAAGTACAGCATTTCCGTCACTTACCAGTAACTTACTAAGTTAACAAGACGGGCGCCGTCTTCGTCGGCTTCTTGCCTTCCTTTTGCAACAACAACCCTCCTTCCCACACTCACACGCACACGGCCAGTCTGTCTGTCTCTCTGGCTGTCCATCGATTGCCGAAATTCTCGTTCGCTGGCTATGGCCAGATTGTTGCGCAACAGGTCTTCCATCGTGTCGCTGACCACTTTCTGCTCGTCATTCCGCTTCATTCGATCGTTGGAACTTAATTCCTTCTTAGAATTCCCTGTGGAAGGAGCTTGAGCGAGGCGTTGACGATGGGGGGACGCTGAGGAGCTACGATTGGGGTTTCGCTTTGTGAAGGTTGTTTTGGCTTCTTTTGGTTTGAATTTGACAGCTTGAAGAGGCGACGGGAGTTTTTGAGAGGTTTGGAAGAGATTTCTGAAGAGATCGGAAGTGGTGATCGTTTAAGTATTTGGAGTGTCAGATTGGTTATTCGGGTGCTGTTGTCGTTTACACCTGTTGCTCTGGATCGAAGTTGCGTGGTTTCCTGAGCATTGGAGAGATTATTGCGGGAATTAAGGCCAGAAAAGGTGGTCATGAGGAAGGGGATTGTGCTTTTCTTGATTTCTCGATCGATCGAGAAGGACTTGTGATGAGGATTGGGAAATTAAGGTGAGAAATAGGGTATCTTACTTATGAAAATCTTAGCGGGCAGAAATTCAAGTGGAGGCTGGCCTCCGGAAGCGTGAAGGGAGGTTTGAAGGAGGAAGGTGAATCGTAACAAGTGTGCCGTTCTCGGCCAGAGCGTTGGTGATGGTCAAGCTGGCTTCCTACGAGCCGCTGGAGGGCTCCTCCTGCCCGCCGTCGCCATCGTCCCCCCGGGGGAGGAGGAAAGGGTGTGGCGCTTGTGGCGGCATCCCGGGCGCTCGATGGTTGAGTAAGTCGTTCAAGGAGAAGAAGAACGGGATGACGAAACGGAAAGCGGAAGGGTTCAGAACTCCACGTAGTAACAGGAAGCGAGGTCGTGATCGTGTCGAGGTACAAGCGGAGTTAAAGAGAGAATCGAACATGGAATCGGACAGGGAGAGTGAAATGGGGGGTCTTGCGAGTGACATGGGAGTAGCGGCGTACGCCGGATGGGTGTATCACGTCGGAACAAGCTCCTTAGGTTACCAGTTCTTCACCGACCGGTTTCTGATCATTAAGGGGAAACACGTAACCATGTTCAAGCGCAATCCCGTCGACTATCCTCGAGCTGTATGTCCAAGCTTCTCCTCTGTCACTCTGCCTTGGTTTTGTTAAATTTATTCCGAATGTCATTCATTCGTGTCGCTGGTGTATGCACTTGTTGGAAGATGAACACCGACCTTTYTGGACGACAGTAGTTYAGGAGTCTGTTCCCCCTWTACCTTYAATCCATGTCTATGCCATCRGGACAATGTTTGAACTGAGTAGTTCTTCCCCGCTACAGAATGGACTGTCAGGATAAACTTGCTAAATCAAGACTGTAATTCTTTGGGGGAGAATAGAGGATTTGGATATCCATAATGGCGATCATATATGCGTGAGAAGTGGTGACCTGATTTTACAACAGTGGAATGTGCGAAACTTGCAACGACGAATTCTCTGTGACTTACGTGAATCTGCATTCTTTTGGCTTTCTGCTTCTCAGGTGCCTATCAGAAGTGGGGTTGTGGGAACGCATTTGATGGTGGAGGAAGTGGGTCGGCAAATTTTCCACGGAAGGGTATACCCGCATGCACTCAATGTTTAGCCGTTGAGATGTATTGTACTTGATTCGGTACTGAATGTGTTCTAATGCGTCTACATTGGAGCTATTGAAGTGAAAGTCAAGAAAGAACAAGAAGCACAAGCTTTGAGCTCTATCCTGCCACTACTCATTTTTCTACTCGCACGTGAATTTTTCAGGCTTTGTATGTTCTTCGAATCTTCAATCGCCTGGATCACAGCAGACAAGGAGAGGTGAGTATGGAACTCTTTTGATCCGTAGCACTTCAATTCTTGACGTGTATATTGAGGAACTGCCTAGCACTTTGCGATTCGCTTACGTTATTTTGAAGGTCTTAAYACCTATTTACRTRAACCGCTSACGATTACCTGYTWATTCTTCTCCTGGTTTCTGSTAAGCAGTTCGCATGTGATACTGCGGAGGAAGTCGCCAAGTGGGTCTCTGCTTTCAARCATGCCAAGGAAGAGGTGAATAATCAACGTGTCCTAATTTTCGAATTTGACTTCATTTCTCTCCTCTCTGGTGTACCACATCGTTGGCGTTTTGGGGATGMTATCGATTCTCTGATGGTAAATGCTTGACCTATGTGGGAAGTTTTTCTGTATTACAGGCCGATTTCTCCATTGAACGAATYGGGAGTGGCCGTMGGATCATCAACACTGACGATGAGTAAGCACTGATGGCTTTGGTTGGATCTCTGCATTTTGTGTACTGTTGGATGCAACCTTATGAAAATCAGTTAGCGGATTATTCCACGCATATAATCACRTCGGGTCCATTTTTCAAAAGTGATCCACTGATACCGCACGGTTTTGCAGATTTGACATAAATGGGCCTCGCACGAATCCAAGGTCGGTCACAAGAGGCATTGGCAAGCTAATTACCATTGGCAGAGGTAATTTCACATGGTCGTAGCCCTTTTGTGCATAATATCCAGAATTAAGGCTTCTGGTAACATGTTTTTATTTTGACGGAGAGAWTGGCACTTGATTTTCTATTTTGATGTTGTTCMTAACAATTATGCGCTTAATTCTTAYCATTGAAGTTTTCTTTGGAAGCAGGGCCAGGTTCACGATTGAGGCGACCGTCGGTGGTGTCACCACAGGAACCTGATTCCGACGGATTTTACAACTATCGTGAGGGRGACACGTTTGAGCATGCCGACTGGAGGTGCTTCTGCACTGTTAATGGTGATATAAGCTGACCYTTTTTAAAGTTSGTTTTATGTCTTGCWAGTTGCAGCAGTATATATSGAGGTTTCGTGTCCTGGATGTCTTGTATCTTTTACTTCAATGTCAATGAAGATGTGGCGTTCCGCTTAGAGTATATCAGAAGAGACTGAATTTTAGTGACTGTAGCTCCAACTCCGTGAGAACTTCGAAAGTGTATTGTTTWATCGACCTTCTCACCCGTCTGCCGGTGATCTTTTGCAAGCAGGGCTTCGAATCTTTGAAGATGTCACAGCCTCCAAGGTGATTCGAGCATATCTTTCTGTGCTTCCTTCTTTTCATGCTTTACTTGTGGATTGAGTCTTAATTAGCTAGGTGCATATCGATTTGCCTTACACCTATTATTTATCGATTCAGGCAGAGAAAGGCACAATTATGAAGGCGGTTGGTGTGATTGAAGCCACTCCAGAAACAGTATTTGAGCAGATTATGAGCTTGGACAGTTCTCTTCGATACCAGTAAGTCAATCAGTCGCTATTATTATGTTGTGTAGATATGTCTCGAGGTGGCCCTTGGTGCAAGAGGAAATATTGTACAATATTTTATATTTATGAAGCCTGTCTGCTATATGTTGGCACTTTTGAACTTATGCAACATTGACATTACATTAGAAACTGGCCAGATAAATTCTATGCCTGCACTTGTATTGACTGTGGAACCACGTGATTTTCAAGACCATTTTAGAGGAAGAAGCTTAYAGGATGCGAAGAAGTGCAGGGCGTTTTTTCAATGAAGATTCGCATCTTTGCGATTGTTTCTAATAGTCTATTGTCATTTCGTTGCTTGTATTCTACAGATGGGATACACTGACCGGGAATATTGCCTTGCTAATCATCTTATTGACATGGGCAATCTGACCCTGCGCAGGTTCCTGGCAAGACCCATTATAGCCTGGCCATGCACTTCGTTGCGGACAAGCCGATTCAGCCAGGCTCATTGCTCGATCAGTTCGCTAATGGGGATGATGCGTTTCGGAATTCTAGATTTAAGCTCATTCCCAGTATTGTGGAGGTTTGAATCGGCTGCCTCGCTGATTTCTTGATTGCAATGATAGTCACTGATAGCAAAGTATCAACTTTTTTTGAGACAGGTTTGCATTATGCCCTGTGAATCTTTACCTCAAGTCAAGGTTCTAATGTATCGTTCATTTTTCAGGGTTATTGGATGGTGAAGCGTGCTGTTGGTACAAAAGCATGCCTATTGGGTAAAGCTGTTACTATCAATTACCTGCGAAAAGATAACTTCCTTGAGGTACTTGCTATCCAACTTCCAACTTCTAACTTGCTGGTTCTCAGTCTCGAAGTCTCTACTTGTTCCTGATGCTGAAATCCGTCCTAAACCACTGAGTTGTTTTGGTTTCAGGTTGACGTCGATATCGGGTCGTCATCAGTGGCACGGAGCGTGGTGGGGTTGGTTCTGGGTTACGTAACGAGTGTCGTTGTGGACCTGGCGATTCTTATAGAGGTACTTCTGCTTCACCATGTAATGTTGACTTGAACTCCGTTTGCTTTCTTGTTTTTGTTTAAATATTCTTTGGGACTCTTCAAATGGGACAACGGTGTGACTGCCAACTGACCTTCCTCAATTCAGTAGCTCATTTCAAACTTCGTGTGTTGCAGGCTAAAAACGCACATGAGCTTCCAGAGTACTTACTGGGTACTGTGAGGATAAACCGAATTAAGATTGATCAAGCAGTTCAAGCTGATGGAAATGATCTCCATTCATCGACCACTACCCCAATTTTCCGAAAGGAGGTTGATGTATCTCGATTTTAAGACAWCAGTCATTTGTACCATAGTTAACGTCCTTGGGCGAGGAAATCATTTTTGAGTAGCTCTATTTGCAACACATTCTTTGATTAGGAGACTCCAGCAAGAGACTCCTAGCGGTAAACACCACAGGGCACTTTTTCTTACCTATTCCTGATAATTCATGTGCCGCAATTCAGCACAACAAGAATTCAGTAAAGAAATTGTCTTCCAGTTCGAAGTGCTTCACTTGGACACTCTGGAATAGAACTGATTACTGTGCTGATGCCTAATAACATGATTCTACTCTGGACGGTAATTTTCATTACCTCAAACCAAAGAGGTTGAGGCAAAGCAATAGCTCAAAAATGTTTGAAAGTTCAGGAGCATGACACATCTGTTAATGTTGGGACCAGCATTTTACACATACATAGTGTGTTGAATGAAAAACTCTAATATACAAAATATTTTACACAAAATTTTACACAAAATTTGGGAAGGATTCTTGAGGTCATCAGTTCAATTCTGGACCTTCTGGACAGAAAACCGCAGCTTGCTTTCAAATCTGTATGTAGAATGAAGATTTCAGCGTTTCTTTTCAGTTCTGCCCCCGGTCAAACTGGATGGGCCTCTAATTCCCCCCCCCCCCAATGGCAACAGGCTCTTAGATTGCATGCAACATGCCTTGATGTCACTTCCGAAAACATGCAAGTATTGTATACATTAACCCCGGAAGGACGCGGGACGCGGGACGTGGGAGTCCATGTGGAAATCATCATTTATTATTTTCCGAAACCGTGGGAACAATTGGTTATAAAAAAATTCAAAAGAACTCATTTGAAGTCAAAGTACTATAGAGGATCTTCCCTTTCCACACAAAATTTCCAGGATGAATAGTTGCACTTTTGTCCCACACGGAAATATACTCCATCATCCATTAAACACTAAACGTCCGCGGCGTCCTTGGGTGAACCCTCAAAGGACGGACCTATTATTGCGGGGAAAAAGCAGGCTGTGGATTGTGGACCGCCAAGTGTTAGACAATGGGGAAGTTATACTATAAATAGCTGCAACACCTGCAACACCTAAAAATCTGCTACATCATCTAAAAATTTGATGATGGGCATAAGAGGACTTGTTCGCACGGGCATGACTTTCCATGGCTTTGTATTACAATTTGGAGCATCTAAAGATGACAATACATTCAATGACCCTATTTCATGCTTTCCATGTCAAAGCATATTTCTATTTGCACGTTCACCCAAAAAATGGATGAAAAATATCTTTTTTGCATCCAAACTTTGTCATCCAAAGGACTCAATTAGTCTATGTTGTCCTTTAAGAGTTGAAATTCTCTTTGTAGGTATGGTTGAACCACCTCTTCCCAACTAGGGATCCATGTGCAAGCTGAAGGTGCAACCATTTCCAAAGCTTGGAATGTGTTATTTACTTTTTTTCAAGGTTGGGACTAATAAGTTCACAACACATGTTTTGATGTAGTGAGAAGGAAAGTAGTTCTTGAATGATCAGAATTGGAATACACAAGACAATGGATATGGGTTTAAGCCAACTTTTGGCTTCCAAAACTCATAGGAATTTGAATTCATGGAAAAAATTATGAAAAATTAGCAATCTTATTGATATCTATCTGCAAAAAATTTACATTGTCACTTATAATACTCCAAAACATGTGAGGAATTGCTTAAGTGGTCAACTATGGGTAGTTCTACTATATTGAAAGAGGCTCTACAACATTAAATTGGGGTTATAGCATGGCTTTATTATTAACTCTATATATACAAAATTTGTATCTAAGCCCAAGAACATGGCCTCCAAATGTCTTGTTAATCCATAAAGGACGCCATGGCTGTTTTTCCTGATGAATGATAAAGAATCCTTCTATGTGCAACAGAAGTGAAATTATTCATCTTCAAATTTTTGTTGTGAAAAGGCAAGATCTTCTACATTATTTTGACCTSTAATAAGTGCTTTTGCATTTTCTTAAGCCAATGAGTTGCATGATATCCGAAGGGATGATTTCCACATTCACAAGCCCGTCCTTTGAGCGTTAACTTTGGAAAGGCATTGAGGACATGTTGTGTCCTTTGGATGGTCAATTAAAATATGTGCATATTGAAGAACGGATGATATTCATCCAATTTTTTGTGTACAACTTCATTGATGTTGCACCCACATCATTGAGTTGAGTTCAAGACATTATAGTTTTTTTAACCCCTAAAGGACCAAAGAACCCACTTTGGGCTTTTTGAGAACTTAAGCAGGCTCTATTGACTTCATAATTTGGAATTTTTGCATCAATTTTATAGGATGGATGCTACTCATCATAATCTACGTGTGAAGCTTTGTTTCATGCCATTTTGATGAATATTGCAAAATTTAGAAGTTTTTTTTTCAATTTAAATGTCAAACTAGGCACCAATAATTATTTTATAAAAATATAAAAACAATTTTTTTAAAATAATATAGATTGATACCTATTCAAAAAAATTAAACCATTCAATTCCAAATAATGAGGTATAAGTCATGAAGAGTTTACTTTGCAGGCAATGAAGGTGGAAAAAACATATAAACGCTCTCAATTTTGAAAATGAAAAAAAAAAATTGAATGTAAAGTACATTAATTGCTTACTAGAATATTTCACCATTGGAATTAATAATTCTCAATTTATTCCAGAAGTTATTAGTATATTAGTTTTATCTTTCATTCATTAATACCTTCCTTTTTAAAAAAATTCTTAAAATGAATATGAAAGAGTTTTTAGTTAGAGTTTTTTGCATATGCTCTCAATTCATTTTCCAACATACTGACTAAATGCACAAGTTGTAGAACGTATTTGTCTTTTTCCAAAATTGTTGAAAGACAAAAATTCACCTTTTGGAAGGGCTAGAAAAATCTACATTTTGAAGTTTAGGCACATTGAACATGCTAAAATTTTGGTAAAATATACTTGAGCAAGTTAACGAGAGGTTCCTACAATTGAATTTATTAAAATATTCATATTGGCAAAGATTTTGACCTTGCTTTGGGGATGAGTATCTTGGAGTATATGTAGGCCTCTAAACACGATGGTCCTTTAGGGGTTAAGATTTAAAATGGGGTTTCATAAAACAAGGTATTCTATCCAGTGTATTTCAATACTTTGAGCTTTTATTGCCCTTAAACTTGACATTCAAAACAATTTCTTTTGCTTTTCAGTAAAACTAAAAAAATGAAGCTTCTTGAAGTGCATGATTTATTGAACTTGAAAATTTTGAAAATTCCTTATATAAACATTTTAGTGAAGTTAGTAAGAAATTATTTATACTACAATGATGTACACTCTAATCTACTTCTATTCTAAAAAAATTAGATTTTTTGAACATTATTTGTATTTGATATGAATTTGCTTCATTTCAAATAAATTTGTGGTAATTTGAAACTTTCACAAAAGAAAATTGAGAACTTATATTAGACATGTGATTTCAAAATTTTTGAAAAATAAAACTAGGAATTTCACTCAAATAGGGGAGGCAACCCATTTATGATCAAATAAGCAATTATGCATATTTAGAGCGCAAGTTTTTTGAAAGTGGAATTTTTCCCAAGTAGTGCGATAAATTTTGGAGGGATTTCATATTTTTCCAAAATATTATTACAAAAAACGAAATTTCTATGAATTTTTTAGTGGAAGATTCTCTTCAATCTATAATAATGATATAGACCTTTCTATTTCTGACCATAGGCTAATTGCAATATTGACACCCTTGCATCCAATCATAATGAGCCATAACTACTCTAGGGACTGCGCCATAACTTCACGGAAAGACAATCTAGTCTATAGATTGGAAATGGGGGGCGGTCGGAAATGGGTTGCCTCCCCTATAGAGGAGAAATGGAGTATACAAAGTGATGAGATTTCAACTTTGATTACATGGTCATACAAGAATGCTAGATGATGTAAGCATAGAAATGCAAACGTACCATATGCAAAGGTTTGATGTGGCTCTCACATGTTGAAATTGAATTTTCACATTAGATTTTTAGAGGTCCACATCACTTCACACCATTCATAAGACGACATGAGGCATTCTTTTTTACGAAAGTAATTTGATTTATACTAAATTGGTCCTTTAGGGGTTAACCTCTAAGCGCTCAAACGACCATTTTTTGGTCGTTGCCCGACTTCGGGCAGAATTTTTGGGCAAAAAAAAACTTTTTTTTGAATTTTTTTTTTCCCTTGAAAATATTGGGTTGTCTTTCAATATTTACATTTGAGGAACAAATTGAAATTTTTATGACCATATTGTATGCTTTTTTTTACAATTCAATAGAAACCACTATTTTGACCAATCAAAAAAAATTTGAAGTATTAAGGATAGAAATTGTATTTTTGGTGAATTTTTGAAGTTAAATCTTCAAAATTCATTTGAAGAGAATCTGAAAATAATTTCATAATTTTAACCGTACGCATATCTTCTACTTTTTGTGCTTCACATAAACTTCTTTGATGCAAACTTCAAAAAAGTTATAGAATGTATATTTTATAACACATTTGTGTTTTGTCCAAACCCCTTGGGCTTTTAGGGGTTAAGGACCACATGTTCAAAATTTGAATAGAAAATTAAAGGTTGTTATTTTAATTTTAGTTTTTTCAAGACTATGGAATATAATCTTGATTAGATTGAAAAAACCTTCTGCATTCATGAATGTATAGATAATGGATGAAACTTCAATCACTCATGTGTATGTACTTCCCCTCCAAATTTTACAAATATAATTCTCTCCTTTTGGGGGGGATAAAAATTCAATATAAAACATCTACCAAAAAAAAAATCCCTGGTTCACACGAGGGTCCACACATTCTCGTACAAAGTTCTCTGCAAAGGCCAATGCTTTTTCATTTCGACTTTTACGTTTTGTTTGCTTTTTCAAGATCCTTTTCTCGAGTGCCTATASAGAGTGTTTCTCAAGGCAAGTTCAGCGTTCCTTGTCCGACTGTTGTCTTTCTTCACGCMCGCAGATTTCGTGCAGCATAGTGTTGTTGCTTTTTGATTGCTCATTAGGGTTGTGCTTCTTCATCTTTTTCGAGTTTCTGTTGGTTTTCAGAGCAGGTGTCGTTAGGGTTAGTGAGAGCAAGGCGCAGGAAGTCAGGAACCATGATGGAGGTGGTGCTGAACGACAGGTTGGGGAAGAAGGTGCGCGTCAAGTGCAACGAGGATGACACCATCGGGGATCTGAAGAAGCTGGTGGCTGCGCAGACGGGGACGCGGCCGGAGAAGATCCGCATCCAGAAGTGGTACACCATWTACAAGGATCACATCACTCTGGGCGACTATGAGATTCACGACGGCATGGGCCTGGAGCTTTATTACAACTAAGGAGCACGCTGTGGAGGGAGCAGCTCCGGTTGCGTATGCTGAATTTTACTCTATTCGAGAGACTTAGGGTTTGGAAGTAGAGGTTTGAAAGCTTGGAGATTCCCAGTCAGAAGTGGTTTACCATTTACAAGGATCGCATCACCCTGGGCGACTACGAGATTCWCGACGGCATGGCCTGRAGCTTTATTACAAYTAAGCAGCGGGCTATGGAGGGCTTCCTCGGTTGCTTATGCTAAATCTTTCTCTGTTCGAGAATCTTAGGGTTTGGAMGTAGAGGTTGAAAGCTTGGAGGTTCGCAGGGATTCTTGACTTGGAGTTTCCGTATCTGGGGTTACTGAACATATAATTGTAAAACACTGGTATTTGTGAAAGTTTTATCGTATTTCTGTAAAGTCGAATATCGCGTTGGTGTTGTTGACTTCTGCTTCTGTTTCATTCTCTCAAGCTATTGCATGAATCTATTGTGGTGCTCTTGCTGTGACAGGGTTTTACAAAGAGGGATTGAAGGCTTGGACATTCTCAGGGATCCTTGAATTTTAATTTTCTACATTTCAGCTCACTGAACATGGAGTTGTATTGTTGTATTATCTGATAGATTTTATCTTGTTTGTTAATTCGAACAGGAGGAATACTTTTGTGTTGGTGATTTTTTTTTTGACTTCTGTTCCTGTTTTCTCTTAATGTATTGCGTGAATCTAAGTTACTGCAGAGAAGGACGCCATTGGCTATTCGTTGGTGCTCATATCAAGGTTAGGTTTCGGCTTTCAGAAATGGGCAATTCCCCCTAAGTTTCTTCGTTCAATTTCTGACGGCACGATTCTTCCAATTTCTTGTTTGCTTTCCAAATTGTTGTTGTTCCTTGCTGTATTCATTTGACTAAAATTCATTACGATAGGAGTAGTTTGAGAACTTCACGTTCTGGATGGCGATGACGTCCTATCTGAAGTTTAGAGGAACCTGGTTTATGTATACGACTATTTGTCAAAACCCTTGTTCTTAGAATATTTGTTGTCCTTGGGACCTAATCGGGACAAGGTTTGCACGGACTAGCAGGCTTTCTAAGCTCAAACCCTACTTGGTGCACTCTTTAGATTTTGGATTTCTGAGGGTCTTGAAGTGGAAGTTGGAATGGGAGTCTTTAAAGCATGAGCTTGGGAGAGAAAACTAACTGTATTACATTGGGTTCTCTCCAATGAATCCTCCACAGCGCATCCAATTGAATACAACAGCTTCATTTAAAAGTTTACAAGCTGCATTTTTAGGGTGCACACAAGTGTGTCCTCCACTCTGAAGCAGCAATTAACACAATCAACTCTGAATTGAAAATAAACAAAATAATGAAAGAATGTGTTAAAAATAGAGCTACTCAAAAATGCCAACTGCCTTGCACTTGGCACATTGGATTGTTTCAAATGCTCTTCAAATTTCTTGTAACCTCGTCAAAGAATATCTTCAATAATACAMTGGCTTTATCATTTTCTTTACACAATTGTCTTAACAGTTTTTGGTTCAATGTTGGTCTAAATGAAATTTGTTCTTGGCACATAGACAACTTTTGGTGGATGCGAGGTGACCTTAGTAGATAAGTTGGGTTAATTTTGGTGGATGGATGATGGTAAAGTTATCTTGATAAAACATACAATGCCACTTGTCACAAGATGTCCAATTGGCCACATCTATGTTTGCCACTTCCACATTTATCTAGCGTTTAGACAACCTCCACCTTACAAACTAAGAAAGCATGTGAATAAATAAGCACTCTGAATTCCTGAGTGGTAGTGACAATTTAAATGGCAAAAGAATAAAGTTGAGGCATTATATCAACCATAAAATCTTATATATCTTAGTTATGCATGTTCAAATACAAACAAACAATTTCAAGATAGAMTCATAACTATTGCATGTTGAATGAAACTATACAAACATGTATCATCTACATACATTGAATACCAACATACAATCTTGTGTCATAATCTTCCAATAGTTATCATAAAAATGACGGTGAACACAAGCACAACATCCACCATTACACATGTTGGCAAATTTATCAAACATACTAGCAACTATAAATCACCTATGGTAGAGGGACCCATTACTAACAGGCGCCCCATCACCAATCAATAGTGTTGTATTTCCGACTAGGCTGGAATATATTTCCATATTTGCCTTGGAATGTGTGTTTTTGATTTTTCAAGGTTTGGACCAATAAGTTCATGACACATAAGTAAGCAAGAAAGTAGAAAGCAATGAAGGGGAAAGTAGTTCTTGAATGATAGGAATTGGATGACTCTAGATGTTGATCATGGGTCAAGCCCAACTTTGGCCTTTCAAAATTCATAGTAATTTCATTGCAAGAGATAAAATTACCAAAAAATTTGCAATGTACATCATTTGTGTCAATGCACCTCTAAAAATATTTTCTTTGCCTGACACTACCCTAAATCATGTTTAGAATTGCTTATTTGATCGATTACGGGTCCCTCTACTATACATACATTGCATATTCACAATCTATCATACCATAATCTCCCAATAGATATCATAGAAGTCCTCGAGCTCTTGCATGGTGACCACAAGAGCACCACCAACCACCATACTTATTGGTAATGTACGAAACATATTAGCAAAGTTGATAAAGGGGAGCCTCCACATCTATTCTAGCACATCTATTCTATATTATTTAACGTCGAGCTCCCTGCGGCCTAGTGCCATCCCTTTCTTGCAACAATGCCACAGCTTCCACTTCCACTTCGCACTTTCTTGCATCTCCAATTCGAAATACGGGAGCAAAACGATTGCGCAATGGCGCCGTTATGTCATTGAAATTCTCGCCCTCGCCTGCTGGCGCTAGGGATGCTAAATACGGATTGATAGCGCAAGAGAGGAGCTGCKKTATCAAAGGGAARGGAATTGTTGCGGAGGAGGTGGAGGATTTGGTTGTGGCGTCTGCGGCGTCGAGTGGTGAAGCGTTTGTTTCTRCGCCTGTGAAGTCGGTGGAGCAGGAGGCGTTTGCCAAGGAGTGGGCGCATGAGCCGCGACGCGTCGTGCTTTTCGTTGAGCCTTCTCCGTTTTCGTGCGTGCTGCCTTGCATTTCGAATTTAATTGCCTTGGTGGACAATTTGTGCCTCGTCAATTGAATTTGATGAAAGTAGTTGGAGCTGTATGAGGTTTCTATTTGAATCTGGTTTCAATRAACTGTAGTTYRAACGTTTTYCTGTGYGTGTTTTTGGCGTTTAGTTCAATTACTGCGAGTCGCAGTAATTGTTTACTATTGCRTTTTTCTAGTCTAATACATTAATTACTAAGTGTCTTTTTTGTTCATGAGGCATAAGTAAATGATTTGAACATAAGAGTGTGACATAAATCTAATCGAGAGTGTCGCAGGAATTGAAATTCAAGCGGTGTAGTTTGGGAAGCTCGTAAGTTGCAAGTTGAAGCGTAGGAGATCGAGCCTTGAATTTCATTTTTCTGTTCTGAAGCACCTTGGATTTTCTGTCCTGATTGTTTGTTTGTCTGGTTTATGTTACAGGTATATCTCAGGTTACAAAAATCGTTACCAAAACTTCATCCGCTACTTGCGTGAACTTGGAGACGAGGTASTTGCTCGCACTGGTTGTCTTGCTAGGCGTAATCTCGTTTATTTCCTCCATCATGGCACTGCTGGATGAGAAAATGAAAGTTTGGAGCTTCTATTTCTGTTGCTGAGTTTGTCAGTATCGAATTTAGAATAATTTTGTGATGTTACAGTGGGCAYTTTAAATCAGTGGACACTGTAGAGAGAGGATGTATTGTAAGGACTTCACCCTACTAATTAGTTCTCTTGTGTCCTTCATGAGTTTCACTACTGCATTGTGGTTACTCATCTGAATCCAACCATACTCTTCACTCCACTTTGAGATGCTGCTTCGAACACAATGTTAGTCATGCTCGTCACCTTTCTTTYCCTTTGCAGGTCCTAGTTGTCACTACGCATCATGGTGTGCCTGACGAATTCTATGGTGCAAAAGTCATTGGTTCCTGGAGGTAAGCATCTTCTTTTTCAGTTAACATGTGATCTTGATAAAAACAATTCTAATCTGAGTTCTCGAGAATGTTCTCGATAAAAACAATTCTAAACTGAGTTCTCGAGAATTCTAATCTGAGTTCTCAAGAATTCTTCTCACCTAGAGTTTCTCATGATTGCGTCATGTCTGGAGACGTTTGGGAAATCCTCGACAAGCTCAGTGGTAACGCGCAGTAATGGTGATCGGTTTTGGCGTTTCTTTTTGGCAGTTTTCCTCTYCCTTGGTACCAGGCTGTTCCAATGTCGCTAGCGTTGAGCCCACGCATATATAAGGAGGTGAAGAACTTCAAACCCGACATTATCCAYGCATCTTCTCCTGGAATCATGGTATGTCTTCCCTGTTGCTTCGATTGCGATGAATGTGGGCAATTTGACCTCATCGTATTCTTCTATATTCATTAGCTTCATCTTTGATGCTGTGAAACTTTCTAAGAGCCGATGTCGTGAAGTACTTGCTCKAGTTCAGAGCAGAGCAGTTCTGCTCTGGAGTACCTGTCCATCGTTGACATAAGCCTGCTCGAGGTGGTTTGCCATACGTTGCATTCTATTTATTTCCGTCTGGTGCTTGAGAGGTTGGGGATTGTGCCTCTCGCAGGTGTTTGGAGCCCTCATCATATCTAAGCTTGTCGGGGTTCCAGTAGTAATGGCTTATCACACACACATTCCCATGTGAGCGATTTATCCTCTAGCTCTCTTTTCTGGTTGAATTTCTTTCATCCCTGTACTGTGATATTCAGATCTATTGAATGTGTCTAAGATTCAGAAAAGGAAGCTCTGATCCTGCACTCTGAGTACCCAGTCGTGACTCTCCTTGACTTGTTACTTCCTGGTCACTYTTGTTCCACAGGTACATTCCAAAGTACACCTTCAGTTGGCTCGTCAAGCCAATGTGGCTAGTTATCAGTAAGTTCAAAGAATAGGTTTCAAGTTAGTTTTTAATTGCTGTTTTTGAAATCTTCATTGTTGTACATTTGGACATCTTCCAATACTATACATTACAATTCTTTTACATTACAAGAAATACAATACATTGCCATGTCATTATCCACATCAAATCTCAAAATATGAAGGCATGTAGATATGTGGATAAGATATGTAAGATTGTCTTGGCATGAATGAACACATTCGATCATGTTTTTGATTGTCCAAATCGAGTCATCCAAATTAACAAGACTTTTGAATATAGTTAAATTTGTAGTAATGTTTGTTGTCTTGGACATAAAATTCTCTAATAGTGAAACACATCAATATCATATATGGCTTGAAACACTAAATTTCTTTTAGTTAAATTGGAGTCTCTGTTAGTCCTTTTTTTATATGTCAAATGACTCAAATCTAAAGTTGGGGTCAAGAAAAAACTATGAGGTTAAAACACATATTATCTATAACCATAATCACTTTACAACTTCTCATAATGTACTCTAAACTTTCTTAAATAAATTTTCAATGTCTCGTTTTTCACAAGTGCATTTCACGCTCATCCCCAAAAATGCTTAACACTATGAAACCAAAATTTGCAATGGAAACCCTTGCACACATTCAACAATAAAAAATAATTTGTTTCCAAATAAAAATTTTAATGTCGAAGATAGACTTCATATGCCATTCACTAAAATAATTAAAACTCCTTCAATTCCACTAAAAGCTCCCTAATTAGGTTGATTTACAGTCTTGTAGGAAGAATTTGGAAAGTTTTTAGTGGGATTGAAGGAATAAGAGTAATTATTCTGTTAGGTTCACCAATACTATCACCAATATTTTCTTATAAATTTTGAAAGAGAAATTTCAAAATTCCCTTAAAATTCAATTACAAGCAAAATATCATCATTTTTGGAGTAGAATTTGTTGGAATGGATTTGAAATGAGGTTCTTTTGACATGGTGATTTTTTAAAATTTTTGTACTCTTCAAATGTATGACCTCATTTTGGCAAATCAAGTTTTGACTTTTTGAACTAAAGTAATGCAATTTTGGCATGGTCAACCACTTGACATACTTGTACATTGGTAATTTTAGAAAAATATGTACTCTAGTAACTCCAAATCCAACCCTTAGATAAAACAACAACTTGAAATAGTATCTCCGCAAATTAGAAGACTGACTTTCATTCAAGCAATTAGGAGAATGAAACCACAAGTTCATTCTGTTGATTGTCTAGAAAATGGACGTAGGAGTGCTTGAGGGTTAAATAAAATGGATCTATCCACAAGACTAGAAGTCTATAAAGTGTCTGGCATGATACTATACAAATTCTCAGTCACACTTATTCATTTTTGTATTCACATGATTTTGTTAGATGCATGACGAAACATGACAAAGTTATCAATGACCATTATGCATTTTCTGACCTACTAGCTTTCTTTCTTAGAGTAACAAATCTTAACATGTGACCATTGACCATTTTAGCTACTGATGGTGTGAAATATTCCACACCATTTCATCTCGGGAACATATTTTGTCGAAGAACAAGGTAGTCAGTAACTACCCAACTCCTAAATGTTACTCCCTCAATCCTACTAAAAGTTTCCCATATTCTTCCTGCAAAGACTGTAAATCAGCCTAGTTAAGAAGCTTTTAGTGGAACTAAGGGAGTATATATAAGGCAATGCCCAAGGAGGAGGGGATTGCACTCAAAAAGGGTTGACCAGAAGGGCAGAGCTCAACGAGCAGGCCCCTTTCTTAAGTGCAATCCCTAACGACGAGAGACATTGCTTGGCGTAAACCGCGGGCGGGAAATTCTCCCAAGTAGAAATCTTTCAAGAATCTTTCAAGACATTGCCTTGACGGGTTCCCGAATAATCCTTGCACGTGTCCGTCTGAGGTCAAAGAACCCTCGAAACTTGTAATGCCCAATTACGCAGGCAAAATCGCATGATCAAGAAGGAAAACCCTAATTTCGACAAATAACTTGCCTTAAAAATCAACTTAACTAAATAGGGGTATTAACCCCTAAAGGACCAAACTGCGTTTTTTGGCAACCTACCGATTTTGGGCAGCTCACTACAAATGTAATTTTTATTATTTTTCTTTGAAATTTTTCCACAACATGTGTCCGAGGAGTAGCTTTAAGGCCCAACAATTTTCATAACATTTGACTACACTGTTAAAAAGTTATTGCATGATATGTGATTTTCAGTGGTCGGCGGGCAGTTCGGGCAAGTCTGAAAAAATGACTTTTTTCAGAATTAAAAGTTTGAAAATGATTATCTACAACTATAAGTACATGAAAAGCTTTGAATTACTCCATTTTGATCATTGAGTCAAAAGTTATGAAGACTTTTTTGTTTGCGGGCAATCATGGAATCTCTACACTAAAATAAACTTTGAAGTCCTTCATTTAACTCATTTTTCAATAATTTTGAAAAAAAATCAAAATATTGGGTGTGGATTGTTTATTACAACATTTCAACCATTGGGATTTTCAATTTTCAATTTCATAAATAAATTGTTAACAATTTAGTATTTTGAATCATTCTCTACTCATAATTTTGTAGAAGATCTCCCCTTTTCATTCAAAATTTTGAGAATGAACAGTTGCATGTCTGTCAATCAAAGGACACAAAACGTTAGCCTTGATGTTTATGGGTCAAACTATTACACTGTACGTGCTCTTGTCATTTATGCCTTGAAATGACAAAAGCATATATGTTGTAACCGTTTATAGACCTGCACTATTTATGGTATTCCTACGGCTTAACCACATTGAATAGTTAACACTCAGCCATACCCCCCTCTTAAAGAACCAAAGGTAAAAAAAGTAAGCATAGAAAGTTTTGAAGTAGATGCACCTATTTCCTAGGGTTTGCTAACCGTTGCCTTTATGTCTGCATATTAGATCCAAATGTTTTTTTGGGCTTCATATACTTCTAATTCCAAATTATTTTTGTATGTGATTACCTCTTAAAGGATGAAGTGTGTTTTTCAAACCAAATTGTCAAAAACTACCAATTGGAGGTACATTGGCTAAAAACAAAAATTGAAAACTCTTCTTGTGAACTCCAAATGTACAAAACCACATAAGACTGTTCTATTGATGTGCAGAAAATATTTCAAGCTATCGGCAAGGTGCCCATTGCATTAAAAAAATTCTCTACACAAAAAGGAGGATTTTAACCATGCATTAGTATATCTTTCTAGGTAAACTCAAGAAAAATTTTACAAGCAAATAAGGGGTTTAAAACACTCTAAATGACCTTGCAATAAGAAGAGGTCAAATAATTTGACATTACACTAGCCATTTTTTGATGATTTCTTGCATAATATGGAATTTGTTTATTTCAATCCAAATGAAATAAAATAGAATAAGAAAACTAAAATATATGGACAAAAAATCAAAATCTTTGACTCTACAAATCGCAAGATTATAGCAATAAAAGTTAGAAGATTTTTTTTCAAAATTGTTACAATATAGTTAACAAGTTTGTTATACCTCTTGGAATGTCATTTTTGCACTAAAATTAGAATTTTGTTTTCTTGACTATTGTATGCCATATCATTTTAGTTGCATACATTCCAAATTTTAGAGGTTGATGAGGATTTCGATAGAAGATGCATGAAAGATGATAAAATTGTCTACATTGATAGATTTTTTAGGGGTAGCAAAACTTTTCTTCCATGTATCAAATTGAACTTTTTTTCAATCCCACAAAGGTGTCTAATGTACACACCTTCTTTAAAAATTTTCATAAACCCCCATTCAAAATTGATTTTGTAGGAACCCACCCAAACATTCAATTGTTTGTTCAATGGACAATTGCCTTCAAGGGTTAAAGGACAAGACCTTCTTGATACAAAATGAATGATTGTTACACATTGAATCTACAAGTACAAAATCACTTGTAGATTTGAACATAACTTAATTTTCCTTTTCTTTCTTTTTTGTATTCATTGTGTTAGATTTTGTTAAAATCAATTGAATCTTCCTAAATCATGCTATATTTAACAATTTTTAATACTAGCTCACAAAAATTTGTCATGTTAAATTTCTTGATTTATTTTTGGTGAATATTATTTAGAAGGCTTGTAAAACGTAACATGTTTTGACAATTTTTAATTTATTTTAAAATTTGAAAAATTGAACAAAATGAACATAAAAAAATCCCAAGGAATGTGTAGTTATGTTCAAATCCAAAGGACTTTAATACTAGTAATTGTTCAATTTTAGATGATACTACCTTATAAGGCAGCTTCATCCTCAAAAAGTTATTTTTTCAATTCAATAAATGACCCTCCCAAAATAACTTGAATAAAAAAAACAAAGTGATTATCTTTAAAAATAAAGATATTAGATATTTAGATTCAACATTTTGAACTTGAAGAAAGAATTTTTTTTGTCAAAATCACAAGTATTTTGTTTACAACTAATTTTAGAAGAATTTTTTTAATTTTTGACTTCAAATTTTATAGAAAGATATTAGTTATTGTAGTAGTTGATTTAACCATATAGATATGATATATGGATCATAGTTTGCAATTATGGTTTGAGCATTGTCATTAACCTCTATAGTCGTAAAGGCCATTTTTATGTCAAAAAACACTCAAATTGTCACTTTTGTTGCCTTCATCCAAAGAATCAATTTTTTTTAATCTAACCATTGGATCTTGTATAGCACTTGCCTCAAATCATGTGGTGAAAATTTCAAGATGTTTGATAGTATAGATTGAAAGATATTTTTGGTGAAACTCTTTCAAGAACTCTTTGAAACTTTTTTGTAAGATAGAAAACTTATGAGATTTTTGGAAATGTGATTTTCATTTCAATTGGTGCTTTGAAGCAAAAGTTATGCTACAATAATTTCAAAATTAAAAATTTTAATAAGTTTTTTTCCTCGTTCATTAATAATTTGTATAAATGGGAAGCTTGGATTTATTTGGATTAGTGATGTAAAAGTTATGAAGCTTCTTGTTTTGTAGGTCTAGAAATCATAGCATCTTCTTGAAAAATAAGGAAGTGTGGCATCCATTTATTTATTTATTTGCACTTCATTCCTTGGAGAATGATGTTTACTCTTTGTAGGACATGAAAACAATGAGTGAATTTAGAGATAGAAGTGGTTAGCAAGTAATAAACTGTACAATAACCACATACTATAAAAGCTACTAATCGTTCTTTAAAAGTATAATATCTTGGACTTATGTACGTATATAGTTATCTCTTGGTAATAGAATGTAGTTCTATCTAATCTCACATGCTTTAATCAATTATACTATATTTGATTCAAAATATAAATATAGGCCCATGTAAAATACATCTAAATTTCCAATTAATGTCTTACATTTACGCTTAATTTTTTTAATATATATACTACTAGGACTATGGCACAATTTCAATCAACCACCCTTCATTGTAGGTTTTTTGTGACTACGTCCAATTTATGATTTGCATGAAATTGTTTGTCTACATCTATAGTTCTATACTCTCCATGCAACAATTTTTTTGCAAAGCCCTTATATGTCAAGGCTAATTTATTAATAAAAATTCCTACTATATAATGTTTTTATATAGTCTAATTTAAATATATATATATATATATATATATATAAATATATATTAGATTTTGGAGCATTTCATGGATCCTATAACAGTCCTACATATTATATAAAAATTTCCCCTTTTGCATTGAATAAACCCTATCTTTTAACTCACCTAGTTAAATTCTAAAAAATTGATAGTGGGTACTTTATTTTTTCAAAAATTGGGGCAATTTGCAACCAATTCATGGCTCAACCATTCTTAGATTGTACCAATTGATATCCAATATAGTCGTTTTCCTTATCACATATACAGTAGGCCCCCCCCCAAATCACCCCTGATCTAAAATCGACATCTTCATACTATGTACATCTCCAAAATCAATTATGCACCTATGTAGAAGAAACACTTTTAGAACCAAACTTTGACCCTTCATAACTTTTGCATATTGTATCCAAATGTCGCATTCTTTGGTGCATTGGAACCTCCTTTCACTTGCCAACAATACAATATGAAAATCTGACCAGACCAATAATAGTAAATAGGCACAATACCAATTTATGACGGTTTGGGGGTATACCCACCTTACACTTTTGTATATTTGAAAGGACAAATGCACAGTTGTTGCACAACACATTCCAGAGAGAGTGCAATTAGAGAGAGTGGAGCGTAAAAGCGGTCAACGGGCTAACGTCATTATTCTCATGCAACGGAATCAATTGCTTGCTTGCCCGTAGAATGTTGAATCGCCCGTGGCGTCAGTCATTTTCTCCAAGCCTGCCACCCAATACCCTTGCCGGCCATGTCCTCTCTCTCGCTCTCTCCCGCTCTCTCTCTCTCATCACACACACCCCCATGAGTGGCAATAGCCAAACCCTTTTCCATTCAAGATCAGTAGCCATAGCCAATTAGCCGAGCCATGCTTACACCACTTTCTAATAAGTCCAACCAAGTATATGAATAGAAGAGTTATTATTAGAAACGGGAGTGAGTATAGGAGACGCCATGAGGTCCCTAAAGACTTTAGTATTCTCTACCCTATTGCTCAGTTGAAGAAATCGGTGCGCAGCACACTTTAAAAATTATATCCCCGCACGAATTCGTCAGAATACTGCTCGAGTGGTTGCTTTCTGTGATGAAATTAGCAAAAGCAACTGATTCTGTTGTGATTGTCTCTCGTTGTGCAGGAAGTGCAATCATCAGATGTGAATCGTGTCCATGGTAACAATGAATCCTCAAGCTGCGCCAGCAATGACCACCGTCCCCGTGAAAGTGACCAGGCTAGTCCAGTTCCTCGTCTGCTTTGGCCTTATTGCTTCCACAGTCTCCATCACGCGATCTGTGGTTCAATCCAATGTGGCCAAACTCAACGCGAACTTGGCGCACCTTCAGAGTCCATCAGAAGAAATTCAARTCAAATCAAATTCAACGCCAACGGTGAACATCAACGCTGTCACTGAGTTCGACTATACAAAATTGCATGGATACATTGTCAGCAACAAAGAACAGCGATACAATCATTCAAAGGCAGTGCTTGCTATGCTTGGGATCGTATCACATCAATATATGCCATTGTCTTACAAATCAGATGCCATACAACAAGCCATGGACGATTACCGAGCGGGCAACCGGAGGCAGCGCAATGACAGATATAAGAAAGTACTCTCCAATAGAATGGCATTCACTTACCTGTTTCAACAATTTGTGGATGACTCACATGCTGCACTCGACTCGTGGCGGTTCTTCTTCGAAGATGACGTAGCGCTTCACCCTTCCTTGACCAAGTCCTTCGCAGAAAAGGTCCTGGCTAAAGGACTCGAAGTGGCAGCAAGGGACGGAATCCTGTACCTGGGCATCTGTGGACCAAGAGATTGCAAGAAGAAGGTAGTCTTGGCACCACCTGTTGAAGCCAAGAAGTGCGCAGGAGCATGCACACATGCGTTTGGATTAACCAAGTGGAAGACACGAAGCTTCCTCGCCGACATGAACAAGCTCAATGTCTCGAGCATGTACTTCGATCAGGTGATGCGGACGTTCGGGGAGCAAGTGCACAAAATATGGGTCCTTGGCAGTAATCTCAGGAGCCCCCAAGCGAAGAATCATTACGGGCTTGTGTTCCAAGACCGTAGAAGTTATCCATCAATAATCGATGCCCGAGAGCCCCAGCACTGATTTTAGCTTCGCCAGAATCTAGGGTTTGCCTTAGAATCTAGAGAACCAGGACGGCAAAGCTTCCARTACGAGCACAACACGTCTCCAATCATTAGTACTCGCAGCGGATCTTTTGTAAAGATTGGTCACTTCGAATTTCCACAGTCTGCAGCTTGAGTATTGCAGTTCAACTTGCATCAGAACAGACTCAAGGGAGAAATAGAGTAGATCCAGGAATATCTTCTAGATTAGTTCGTAGTGCTTTTACATAGAGGTTCTGAAGACAGATCATAGGCTGATTTGAAATATCTCAGAAACAATTTGGCAGCCTCTAATTACGTATAGTCATGGACAAAGCTATCAAGGTAGTACAGACACAATTAATAAGGCAATGCGACAAAACTGAATAAATTGGTTTTGAACGCACAGCTAACTCTTTGTTTCAATGTAGTGTACAAATGTAACACATCAATTAAGTGATGTGCTACGAACATGAATAAAAGATCTGAAAAGGAGGTGGAGAAGGCCTCCACCGGCTGCCTAAGTTACTAACAACATAATCGATGCTTTCTCAGAAATTGATGTCTTATGAAAGAAGCACTGTGAAGATCGTGAGGAACTAGAAACTAGCCACTTAGTCCAGCCCGAAGAACTAAGCTAATAATAATTGGAATTCCTCAAAGCCATATTGCAATAGCGCTTGCCCTACAAAAGCCCAACGAAACTCAACCTCCAGCAAAAGCTTATTTATCTACCCTTCTATCGCGTCCRTGCTTGTTAGAAGCGGGAACTTACGAATGCCAGAGGCATGGCTCGCAAYATCTTCATAACTTGTTCGATTAACAGGCTGGAATTTCTTGATGCTCATCATGAGCTCAGGGGGTCAGCAGTATTGTTAGGAGGCATCTTGACATGAGATTCAAACCACGCTATGATTTTCCTGGTCGGAACGCTAGTGAATTCGTGGAACGCAAACGCGAGGTTGAGCTCCTCCCGAATATGATGCTCCCAATTCTCATTTCTCCAGGAAAGAGAATCTAGGAGTTCCTGGCCATCTTTCGATCTCCTTAGGTCCTGTTTAAGCTTCAATGATCTAGAATCCCTTATCAAATATCGCCTTCCATCCAGATAGCCAGACCGCTCCAGCAATTCTCCCAATTTCACCGACATTTTAAGATCCACGTACGGAATCCGCTTCGCAAAGAAATTTTCCGTAATATTCGCCTCCTTACACTGAATTTCATCAGCTTGAACTCCCGCTTTCCTCAAGACCGGAATAATCTCCCGAATCTTATCCGCTATCATCTCATCCTTCACCATATGCACAAACAGGACCGGCGGATAGGAAGAACTCCGCACATTTTGAAAAGTGCCTTCGGCAATCATGACAACAATGGCATCAAACTTCATCACTYTCGCAAACCTGGATATAAAATARCCTCCAGAAGAAGCACCTAACCCTAATAGCGGGAGTTCCACCAGCCCTAACCGATCAATCCAGCTCTCCAAAACGACTTTCACTTGTTCCGAATCGGCTTTTCGCCAGCAATCCTCTTTACTAGAAATCGCGATCACAGCATACGACGCCCGCAACGCCTTGATCACGAACGAACGCTCCTCCGGCGCCCCCGAGCAGGGCTCACACTTTGGATGCTTGTCCCAGAAGAAGGTCGCCCTACAGTAACATCCATGCGCCAAAAACAGCACGGCTCTCGGATTCGAAGGAACCTGGTGCAGCCATTCATTTTCGAGCTAAATATCACCAGATTTTGACAAATGTTTGTCTCTAGCTACTAGAAATTCACGAAGGAAAATGCGAACGCTGACACAGAAAATTAATAYAAAGCACATCGAATTTTTTCTTGCAAATCGCCAGAAAAAGGAATCCAGCTACTAACCCTAAAATGACAAAAATATGATCCTCCACCTCAATCAAATTCTTGGAGTGACGTCYAATGCAAGAAAATCGAAAAATGGAAAGATTAAAAAATCGTTGACCTGATACACAAGCTCTGTTCCATTAAAACGCTCCCGCCGGGGATTTAAAATCTTAGAATACACCGGAAACCGCTGCCGGTCTGCAGGAGACGAGGTCGAGAGCGCAGGAAGAGTACTCACGGGTCCCGGTCGCAAAATGATGAACAGAAACGCGATCAAAGCGAGGCTGGAGATGATTAATGTGTGCGGGTTGGAGAGCACAGCATGGCGACGCTGCAGTTGCTGCAACACGGGCGAGCGCGGCGAGAATGGCTGCAGACGAGCATGGGCCATGGCGAGCGACGAGAGTGACGAGGAATGGCTATGGCGGCGGCCATGACGAGATTATGAAAGAAAAGAGYGGCCATGGCCAAATTCTTTATCATTAGAATTGTCGACTTTTTGAAACTCTCTTTATCCTTACAGGCGAGGTAGCAGCACCCAAAATCGTCCAAACAAGGTTTTGAACATGGTTCTAGTTGTTGACCCTTAACCCTTAAAGGACTGACCTATTACTGCGGGGAAAACATGGGTTGTGGATTGTGGACCGCTGGGTAATGGACGGTGGGCAATTAAATCGTGCAACACCTAAAAATGACAGTAACACCTAGAAATTTGATACATCGCCTGAAAATTTGATGATGGGCATAAGGGGACTTGTCTACATGAACATGAATGTCGGTGGCTTTGTGTTACAATTTGGAGCACATAAAATGACAATGCATTCAATGACCCTATTTTGTGCTTTCCATGTCAAAACACATCTCTACTTTCACATTTACCCAAAAAAATGGATGAAAAATACCTTTTATGTATCATCACAATTGGTTTCTGTCATCTAAAGGACTCAAAACGTCCCTGGCGTCCTTTAAGGGTTAAAAGACAGACCTATCACTGCCGGGAGAGGCGGGGTGCAATATGTAGTGCTTGACCAAGGGAAAAAACACTATTCACGCACATGTTTAGCTTTGGAAAAATTGTACAAATCAATACCTGATGCTACCCATTCAAAAATTGCAAGAAGGGCAGTGCGGCACAAAACACTTTCATGTGAAAATCTTTACTATCTTCATAGAATTAGGCCTACCTAATAATATGGAAGCAATTAAAGACACTAAATTTGACTTTCCATGATAGTATGTAAATGGAGGCCTTAAATTTGAAGTTCACCCTTTTCCTTTTTCCACTAAGTCCAATTCAAAAACTTACCCTTCAAATTTGCATTTTAGTATAGATTTTGTCTTTTCCTATGAAAAAAAAATCAATTCATTTTTTCCTCTTCCCTTTTTCTATTAACTTTAAAGAACTATAGAAAATTGACACTTATAAATTACAAATTGAATAAATATAATATACAATCTCATACTTCAAACTTCACATCTCACAATCTCAAAGACATTAAGGCAAAGGAAAATTAAATTCCTTGTTTGAGTTATTTTAACTATGGAAATGAGCTCAAAATATCATTTTGCCTTTAACCCTAGAGCGCTCCGACATCCACTTTCTGGACGATGTATAGATTCGAAATTAGATTTCTTTTGCATTACAACTTGGATGAAAGTCATCCTAATTTTTGATGATCCTTTATGAAGTTGTAGTCCTATCCAAGGGTTGTATTTGGTGTTACTAGAGCACATATTTTTCTAAAATTACAAACTTGGAAGATTGTCAAGAGGTTGACTTGCATTGACTCTAGTTCAAAGTTCAAACTTGGAATTGCAAAAACGAGGTTATAAAAATCAAAGAATATAAAAATTCCAAAAAGTCACCATGTCAAGAGAACCTCATTTCAAATTCTTTCAAACAAAATCTACTCAAAAAATGAAAATATTTTGCTTGTAATTGAATTTACAAGGAATTTTGAATTTCCCCTTTCAAAATTTATAGAAAAATATTGGTGATATCATTGATGAATCTAACCATATGGATAGAACCTAAAATTCAAACTTTACAACTTTTATTTCCATCTCAATTCCAAAATATTCTTCCAAATAGTACTTTATAATGATTTTTCCAAAATCGCCAATTCTCCAGGTGAGTCTCGACGCTTAGGGGTTAACATTCATATATTTGTTAGAACTCAAAAGATTGSTCTTAGTTCAACTCCAAAATGCATAGAGCTTTTAGAATTAATTGTATTAAACAATCAAATGATCTACGGTTCAATGAAGTATTTGTAAYATTCCTTATAAGATTATAAGAGATAAAATGTTGTCTGCTAGTGTTACATGATAGAGAATCTAGGAGAGATATGTAGGATATCGTTAACTCCCTTGTAWCTTTYTGTTTAGAGCTCTCTATGTATTTTTTTTTTTACCTTTTTTGGTAGAAGTCTTAAAAAAACTTTTAGAAAAGACAAAATAGTTGGAATTGACTGAATGCACTTTCATTTTGACACATGAATAATACTATCATATTTTACCCCCACATTTTTTTATATGTTTATCCAAGTACAAGTATAGTTGGACGATTAAATAACATGCATAAGTTTTAATCGTCACTATATGAGCACASGTTTTGAGGTAGAGGGACCCATTACTAATGGGCGCCCCATTGCCAATCAATAGGGTGCCATATTTCCGACCAAGGCTAGAACAAATTACCATTTTCTCCTTGGAATACATGTTTTTGATTTTTTTTCAAGGTCTGAACCAATAAATTCATGACACATAAGTGAGCAAGAAAGTAGGAAGCAATGAGCGGGAAAGTAGTTCATAAATGATCAAAATTGGATGTCTCTAAAGGTTGGTCATGGGTCAAGCTCAACTTCTACCTTTCAAAATTCATAGTAATTTCAATTCAAGAGATAAAATTTCCAAACTATTCTAATCTTCTTCATTTTTGTCAATGCACCTCTGAAATTTTTTTATTTGCCTAGCACTACCCTAGATCATGTCCAGAATTGCTTATTTGATCGGTTACAAGTCCCTCTAACTTATAATAGAAAACAATTAAAAACAACAATTTCTTGAAACAAAACTCCTGCTTGAATTATTCATTAGAAGAAATCCTTCATTAGATGACAACTTTGTATTCATTTATGTTGTGACATTATTGGATCCAAGAAATGGTTGCCAATTTCTTCTCTCTATTTACAGTCACTTTGAAAACTACTTGAATTGTGATCACATTTCTGTTTGTTATTTGATGTTTGATGGCAATGCATGCAAAGGTATTGTCAAGGCTTTCCTTGCAGTTCATGCGTTGGGTTCTTTACAAGGACTTTTGATGTCTATTTGGCATGAATAAAACAAGTGAAAAAAAGTTAAACATAGAAACTTTAGAAGCATCTTCCTAGAAACACCACATCAAAATAATAATAATATAAAATTTTATTAACTTTATTGGGCAATTGGGTTAGGTAGTGCCTTTTTTAAATCCACTATAACAAAGGACTAATGGTTGTGAAATCATGAATTGACAGCATTTTGCCCTAATGATGCAATTCTTTTAAAATGGAGATGAAACTTTGCASAAATTTGGAAAATCATTTAAACTAACGAAATGTTCTTATATAGGCTTRGTTTCTTTTTGTAACTATCCAAGCCATGAAAATCTAGTTTGCATTCAAATTTCATCATTTATGGTTATTTTTTTATTTTTGATATTAATGGCAATGCCATTGTGAATCTTACTAGTGTACTGTATGGCATTGTCACAGTCAAAGGTGCTATAAGTAAAAGTAAACCACTCCAACCATACAATGAACATGTTCATCATACTCAAAGATATACTCCACCACACCAAATATATGAGGAATTTGATCAAAGGCATACTCCACCTAATCAACTATTTGATAAATATGCTCCAAGGTATACTTCACCATATCAATTATATGGTGAACAAGTTCAAGGATATCCTCCACCACATCAATCATATAATGAACATGTTCAAGGATATCCTCTACAACCTCCATTCTACAATGAGTACATTTAGTCATATTTTTGGCGTCTTCATTTATCTAATAGATAGCCTCAAATGAATATTCATAATGTTCAACTAGATGTGCGGCCAAGTCATCAACCCCTTTAACATCCTCCATTTAATCATTGGCCTTCTCAACCAAAATATGAATATAATAAATTACAACATGATTAATTTATTATAATACAATTATGTGAACCACATGTTCTATTATAGACTTGCGTTCATTTAATTTCATTATTTTTATTATGATAGAATAGCATTGTGAATATAAAACTTGATGGTAATTCCTTCAATGTGTAATATGTTTTGATACAATAAAGGTGGTGTTTTAGTAAATTTGGAGACTAAATAAATGATTTTTTTGTATATAATACATTTGTAATTATAATGTAGTCACAACCATAATATAGGCTATAACTTCAAAATATGAAGGTGGGCACATGGGATTGAATACCAAAAGGGTGACTGATGATTTCTCACACAATAAAGTTTATTTTAAGCTCCTTGATTGATTGTGATTGGCAAGATTTAACCATATCTTGGCAATATCTACAATGGCAACATCTTCACTTTATGTGAATTGTCTTTTTAATTTGTCTTGGTGGCTTGTTTATTGTTTATGTCTATGTTTTGTCATCTATTGCATATCTACAACTCAATAATGGAATTCTAAGTTTAGCATTCTCCATTATAGATAGAACATGCTTCACAAATCATGATGCCATTGGTGCACTTCCACTTACTCCACTTCCTCAACACGTGCTTGCCACTTCCTTGTTCCCTCCATAGAGATTTCCAAAAATTTGTTGCACCAATCTCCTTTGATGGTGAGTTTTTGGCAATCCTTCTACATCTGTGTAGACTTAATAAGAACATTTTGATTTTTTGGCTCAATACAACTTCTAGTACGTCTTGGTAGGGTCATTTAGTTATTGGATTCAATTCCTTTTGTCTTGATGTACAATAGACTTTTGTATATTTGGAACTTGTTTAGAAGTGGTTTTATTGGCATCTTAACCCTTCAATGCCCAAGCAGCAAAAAAATCGCCTTTGAGGATTTTGTCAACAGCTATGGTGGTGGCARATGTTGTTAAATCAAAAAAATTTACATAACAAAGTTCATGGATTTTACAAGCAGAACCCAACAARGTGCTMTCTGGCAGGTCAAATGCRWTTCAAATTYCGTGGTGGAGCCCATAATCGYGCTGAGCATAYTGTGGGACATGGCAGTTTTKGTAGGTATMCCAATTGAGACTGGCAACARCCGGTCACCTACTATTGYGTTGGCTTCATGAAAGGGATCCAATGCTTGGAGTYKCAACTGCTGTACGTGACTATCTTCGTCCGCCTTGCACACTCATTTATGCATTGCTGTTGTTGATTGTGGGCAGAGTGGCAAGTGAGAGATGGCGGCTACAATGCAGAGTTTTATTGTAGAGGCTCCTCCATTGCTACATGGCAAGGTCATCACTTGTGGTTTCTAGTCCGTGTTGTGTGTCTAGGTGTGGGAGCACGTTCATTTTGAATTTTGAGTATGATGTTGAGCTCTTGCGCATGTTCAGTGTTAGCTTTGTAGATTGGTCCCTTTTTTCTAGCAATATCCAAGAGTCCAAATCACCTCTAGGCTGCATATTATTTGTGCATGACAGCTCTTACTATAGCACTTGGTTAGTAGCACGTTAGACAATGCGTATGTTCTTAAAACTTGCTCCTCAGTCAATAATATAGAAAACTCAATGTATACGTTTGCACTCTATGTTGTTGTATTCTCTTTGTATCGTACAGAATGATGTCCTCATAGTTGAACTGGTCCCCATCCGGTTGGTACAAGCCAAACCGGTCAAAACTTGTATCGCAGTGTGTTGGGGTGTCCAATTCCGCTGCCTAGCACGCATTGCAGGCTTTTCCAAAGATTTCAAAAATCAACAAAGGCATTCCTACTGAAGACCTGCTCYGCCTTCCAAATTATTTCAATCTCAGTTGCAGTAGGTTGCTCACWAGATCTCTCAAAAGCGAGGTCTTTGCCGAAATTGTCCCAGACACGTTGCCGGTCAATGTTACTAGATTGTTATGATTTTATAATTGCACCAGTGAAATTAGCCAGAAAATCACTCATTCGACAACTCAAAAAGTTTAGAACAAAATTCAATGGTGAAATTTCTGCCAGGTCTTTGAAACGCCGAGAAATTGCTCCCGAGTTGCAATCACCCTCGTGGAGTTTCTAGCACGCTGCTTTGGTTGGGGCGTTGAGGGGTTAAGTAGTGTATTGTATGTTGAAATAGTAGCAAAACGTGATCCATAGTTGTATGCAATGAAAGTAACTTTACTCTAGGAGCGCTTCAACGTCTAAAAAGTGGACAATGAACGGAATTGACAATTGACATGTGGCGGTTGACGAGGATTTTCATCCATCAACTTTTTGGTAAATGTTGAGTAAGGTTTTGCAAGAATTTGTGGTGATAGCAGCGCTTTTTTTGCGTGCATTTGGAAGCAAAAAATGCTAGTAATGCTAGTTTAGGTGAAAATTTGACAGTGCCCACAGTGAAAGGAGTTGAGAAATGTGAATTTTGGAGCAAAAATTTGGAATGGGCAACTAGGCGTGGGTGACTATATGTTCGATAAACAAATGGAAGCATGTCTTTATTGAAATCGTAGGAAAGGTTATCCATTATACCAGATTGTCATTTTCTTATATAGCATCAGTAATGCCTGCAGTAATGACAATCTGGTATAATGTAGTGCTACTTGTCGATGACTAAAAAATATGCATAAATTTGTTCCAATGTGACAAAAGTGGCGCTCAATGGTTGGAGGTCATCTTCTTAGYTGCTCCAGTGTGGCAAGCTTCAATGTGAAGGAGATTGTGATTGTTGACACCCGATGAAATCATGCTGAGGATAATACATTTTTTTTCATGCTAGTGAGGACCAAGCCCTCTCTAACTGTCACTTTGCAATTATATTGTATCTGGTATCGGGCATGTCTGCGTTCTGCTTTGTGTTCCGCAAAGTGGTGCATTGCAAGCTCTTCATTTTCACATTCGTGCAAGTATTGTGAAGGAATTGTGCACAATTCCTTTCTTCATGTCATACTGTGAGCATACTAATTTTTTCCATAATTCTCCGAGCACTACCTCCCTCGTTTTGACCGGCTTTTTGCAAAACTCACTATCTGCCCATCGAGGTCAACACTCCAAATTCCGCAGTCAAACCTCAAGATCTCCACTTCTTATAACACTTTTTGAAATTTCAGTCCATTTTTCAATCACAAGTATCATTATACTTGAAATCCCATGGTTACTTTATGTGCCGTGAAAAACCGCTTTGAAGCATTGGTCTCCTAAATTTTTGTCCGGACTGTGGGAACGCAAAAAACTGCACCATATCAACGCTGTGACATGGCCGAGAGTTTGCCACGTCATTTTTAAAATAAACAAATAAATTTATTTATTTATCAACTTTTTTTTTTTATTTCAGAAACAAAAAAACATAAAAAAACATAAAAAAACAAAATTTAGTAATCAGAACCCTGACAACAATCAGCCGTTACTTTACGACATCGGGAACAACAAGGGAACAAGGCTGAAACGACCCTCCATTTCCCTCATATCTCATGTAATGAATTTAGCAAATTTCACCCATTATGAAAGGGAGAATATATGGCCAACTATTCTTTTTAAAAGAATTGATTTGCTTTTGAGCAATAAATCACTTCAAAAATGTATATTATACCCTTAAAGCATTCCCACATATACTTTATAAACTGAACATGCCAAAAAAGCTTGTTTGGGTTTCGCATGAGGGGAGTTCAAAGCTTTAGAAATGAAATCCTACCATGGCCCATGTGATATGCTCCTCAAATTGCAAAATTGCCTTTGCAATTCATACATGCAATGACATTACTATGCACAATTATGAGTTTGTTGTATTAGACCATGGCAAGCCAAAAATAAATCCAACAAAGCATGAGTACATTGGAGTTCGGGCGTATTCAAGTAAATATTGGTTTTTGCAAGATGGAGTGCTAAGGAGTAGTTTGGTTAGGCTCCCTTCGAAATTTTGGTTTGGTGTGACCACATGTGGACTATATTTGAAGTCCGAACTTCTCTCTTGTTGTGTAGACCAAGCTTAGCAAGACACTAAATTGTGCCCATGAAATGGGCCCCGCAAGGTAATGTTTGGGTTCTTCGAGGTTAAAAGTAAAAAAAAGCCCCCTATATTGAGCTGTCACTAGGGTATGCTTTAAACATTTCTCAACTAATTTGGGTCTCTGATTGCAAATCTTAATTCAGAAATTGCGAAAAAAAAAGTTGTGCAAAAAATAAAAAATTCCTGCGTTTTCCCCTGTGGTAAATGTAGCCTGCGGGGCCCATTTCATGGGCACGATTTAGTGTCCTCCCCGAAATGTGATATTAGAGAGTGAGCAGATGTGGGTGATTCGAATAAACGGTAAAGCAACCTCGAAGTTCAAACAAGAGACCCCTACACCCGCACTTCATCTCCTTCCCCCGCTCGTCCTCTTCAGCACAACGTGACAGCTGCTTGAAGATCTTTGAGCTCACCCTCACGTCGAAGCTCGTCGTACTAGAGGTAGTGCGCAGGTCTTCCTCTCTCTCTCTTCGCTTCTTATTACAATAAAGTCAAGTTTTTTTCTCTCAGAAATGAACTCTCGTTGTTTTTACAGGCGATAGCTAGCTACTCTTGTTGTTGGTGTTGTTTTTACAAGCATTAGCTACATTGTGTGTTGCAGATGGCCTCTTTGACATTACGGCCGTCCACGTCACATTTCGTCTTCACCTTACGCGCCCTGGTTGCGATTTCCTACTTCGTCCTTACAATCCTGTTCTACATTCGCGCTCCGTCTCCCTCCGGATTATTCTTCCCTTCGAAATCCAAGTATCGGAGTGTTGGTGTGTTTGGCGATGCGATGGTTGCGATGTTAGGTTCCACGGAGGAGCCGTTCACGGTTTTTGTCCCCTCGCACGCTGCATTTCGGAATGTGTCCTCCATGTTTCGGAAAGGGGAGGATGTCGAGGGTGGGGAGAGTGTGGACGTTTCGGACGCGAATTCGGCTGCGTATGCGGTCATGTCGCACTTGTTRAGCTTCAGTGCGGTGCCGAAGTCGATTCTGTCGAAGCACGTTCCGTTTGGGAAGGAGGTTGTGTATGAGGCTTTATCGGGGTTCTTGATCTCGTTGACGCGCGTGCGCGGGAAGGGGCTCCTGGTGAATAACATTACGTGCGCGGAGACGGATGTGAGGAGAGGACGACTTGTGATTCATGTCTTGAATGGTGTGGTTATGGATTCGGAATTTGCGCAGTCGATGGGGCAAGATGCGGTACTTCTGGCTGATGACGAGGATATTAAGCCCGATTGGGAAGAGGAGGAACTGGAGGAGAATGAGGATCGTGCTTGATGCTGTTTGCCGTTTTCGAGCATGAATGCCGGCGATTCTTGGATATATAAACGTTCTATGCGTCAAGGTCTGGGCAATCTCAGCCGAATCTATGTGTTTATATTTACATTTATGGCTCAGTTAAGTTTGCTTCAACTGAGCTCCGGCTTCGGTGATTTATACTTCAATGAGGACACTTCTCCGCCAGATTTGAGTCGGAAAGCAATGCAGATCGAGGTTGGAGGTACTCGCATCCCTGATTGATTTTGAAGAAAACATCAATCAAGCATCTTGCTTTTGAGCTTCAGGACTCCAATGCCGAAATGGCCTAGTTCAGTATGCACAAGATGAGGTAGTGTAGTGCTAGCCACAGGAATTCTTATAATGCATTTCTAGAAGCATTATTTTTACTAACTTGTTCTAGCTTAGAGGGATTGTTTAGGATATCRTGAGCTTTCTTTAGAGAGAGCAGGAAGAATTCAAAAGCAGATTCGTTGAGCGTTCAAGAATCACTCAAACCAGTCGAAGACTAGTTCATGGGTGTCTACTAACCAGTTTCGATGTATTCCCGGGTTTAGGGTTTAAAGTTTGGGTAAGTGCAGGACTCAAGTCCAAAAATAGAAGGAAATTTAAATTTCTCTCATGAGAGGACTTTTCTCTCTGCTTTGAACACGAGTATCGCATGGTATATTGTATAATTTGTTCAAATTGGCAATAGGGTGAGACGCAGGGAACTGGGGAAATCCTTAGCGCCGTGTATAAGTGTCAATATTCACGATCAATAGTCTTCAGAAGAGCAATCGCTGAAGCGGGTTTCACCTCAGGATACAGTGTAATATTAACAGAATTTCTCAAAAATTGAAAGACAAAATTTGGAAGGTCATCAATTTTAGGTGTGCCTTCCTATTTGGACCACCAATGCAGTTGAGCCTTCTATTGCACAATAGGATGACTTTCCTTGCAACCTTGCTTGGAGTCTTAGACATGTAGGTGATACATGGAGAGACATACCAGTTTGCATAATTTTGGGAATGTGGGCTGCACTTTAGAGCAAGGTAGGAAAACATGTTTATTTATTGAGCCTCTTCTTGCAAATCTCTTGCAATACTTTAATTGTGTGGATAGTTTTGTGGATGTACAGTTGGGTACCGAATGCTTACGAATTTTTGCATTTGCAGTGAAAACAATTTCAGGCTGCCAACTTTGACACCCTCTTGAGGGCTGAAAAATTGATTTTTTTTCAATGAAGTTTTTTTTACAAGATCATCTACATGTAAATAACATCTGTGCCAAGTTTCAAGGCCAAAAGATATACACAAAAAAAGATATTTAAAGTCTACCAACATGTGTAGCTGTGAGAATAATTTCATTGCTACTAACTTTGACACCTTCCCAAGGGCTGAAATTTTTTACTTTTGATATGAGATTTTTTTTCCATGGAATCAACTCTATGTTGATAATATGTGAACCAAATTTCAAGGTCAAAAGATTCACACACAAAATGATATTTGAAATCTACCAATTGGTGTCATTGTAAGAGACAATTTCAGTACTTCCAACTTTGACACCCTCCCAAGGGTAGAAAAATTTGTTGGTTACCATGAATTTATTTTTACAAGATTTCGTCTATAGTTTTTGACAATTTTTGCCCAAAGGATGCCTCGGTCCTTTAGGGGTTAAGCTAAATTCACTTCCACATAGTATTTGGACTAGTTAAAAAACTCAACAAAGAACAACTAATAGGGTTATCACAAATTATATTAATTCAAGAACATCATGARGATATGTAAAACAATCTAATTTATATTGAAGACATTGATAACTACCGGTACTAAATCAATAGTCGCATGTAAATGACTTTGTGCAAGATGATAGGGCTGGTTCTTTATTGTGAGCTTTATTGGTGTTTTTTTTATGGTTGTACAAATGATTTTGTGGCTTTCTTTGGTGGGGAGGCTCAAGGTATTTTGGAGAACCAAACTTGAAGGTATATTTTGGGTCCATTGCTAAATTCATCAAAATATATGAAACTATGATTAATCCACCCAAAAAGTCTTGAAAAGCGTTGAAGACTCGGGTATTGTAGTGCCAGCTATGTGGTGGTGCCATGTTATGAAATGGAAATTAGAGGAAGGGTAATCATACACTTAGGATTGTTGTTGTTATTGTTCCTCATTGGTAAGCCGAGTTCGATTTTGGATTTTCGATCACTTTGTTCCTGAGTTCTTGAAAGATGCCGCTTAGACTCTTCATGGGTTTCTTTCATCTTTTGGATTCCCAATTTCTTGCGAAAGATCTACTCGAGATGAGATCTTTTCAATCTAAAAGATTCTTCCAAGTCATTCAGCTGCATCAAAAAAACATCATGACTTTTTATTGAGATAGTTGATATGCAGATCAATAGATAGTGTACTAAACTAAAGCAAAAAACACAATATGAAAAAGCGTAAATTGCTTGTATTGAAGCAATCATGAAGCACATAGTTACTTCAACAACATAAATCTATTATATTGTGAGTCAATTAATCTATGAAGCCTCAAAGATTGAAGGGTCTTCTAGAATATTAACTCGTTATCTACTTCAGTACTTATGATAAGTTGGTATGCAAGAAAGAAGACAAAAAAGCACAGAACTTGGATAGAATCAACATGGAGAGAGTATACTAAYATAAACCATGAATAAAAAGGGTCCTTATTAAGCATATTTAAGAATTCTGGCAACAAAATACCTGAAAAAGAACAATCTTATTTTTCAGCCACTTATTTTGTTTGATCTATTAACAAATCTAGGTAGGACATGTTCTTGTTGTCCGCCTTSAACTCAGTCTTCAAAGTCCTAGCTCTAGATACACCGTCAATGTCTCTCAAAGGAGATATCTCACAATTCTTAGTATTGTATACTGAATCACTTGAACTAAGAAATTGTCGTAGCTTACATGGAGATAAATTTGGAGATTGTTTTCTATGTGACACAACCGTATTTCCAACGCAATCATAGTCTTTGTGAGATTTTGTAGGAATGAGAGACGAAATTTGAAGTTTTTTACTACGGTCTCCAAATTCTTCTAAGGGCCTTGCAACATTCTTGCACTTACCAAGTCTTTTACCCGTAAGTTCAAAGTCTTCAACTGCTCTACTTCTACTTATTTTAGTACCACTATTATCCTGCAAAATCGCTTTATTCAAACATATCTTTCCTATTCTAAGAGGGTTCAAATTCTTTTTTCCAGGAGAATCCTTCTTTTTTACTCTTGAAATAGATTCCCATCCATCATCATTTGTGTATTCACTTTGCGTTCGTCCACTGAGTGGTGAACCAATTGACGAGAATAACCTGCTTCCAACGATCCCCATTTTTCCTATCAAAGAGTTTGTCGCCTTTGTAAATTTTCTATGGGGAAGCGGTACCCATTTGCCTTCAGTGAAAGGATGAGAATCCCACCYTTCASCTAGATTATTCCAAGTATCTATRTATGGAATACCTAAATCTAAGAATACCACATCATGCACAAATATCAGAATCATTGGACATTAGAGTATAAGAACAAACAACCATGATTTTTGAATTACATAATTATGAAAAATAATTCTATGCAAACTACTCTACAAATTAAGGGCGCCTAACTTATTTTGAAAATGGACTTGTATCGATTACAAATGTCTTCATTATTGTTAGTTTTATTATATGCTTAATCAACACTACATTCACTACCATGTGGATGTCAAGTTTACAAAGAGTATTTGGATAAATAAGTAAATAAATTGAACAAGTTCTAATGAAAATATGATATTGCATGTAGTAGAAAGACAATTATCTTCCAATTAAAAAGCATAAAAAGTTGGTATGATAATTAAATTCAAAAGACAACATTTACCTAAACATAGCATGCTTATTGAGTTCTATTGAGAATTTGAATTAGAAAATAGGTAGACAGWAAGCCATAATGTTCATCTTCAATCTAGGTTCCATTTSATGAATAAARAARTTTACAGTAGTYACTTAACACAAGTGTCACTGACTATTGATTYTAACTCATTTGAAARTATATAAAYATTTTAYCTGGGTCTAAGTCACRCCWTGTAGATGGYGCGACTCCGTCCACCTTGACAGACTGKTCATCTTCTTTATTGACCTTGCCAARACTAGGAGCCTGCTTATYTAACTCCATGGAACCACTATGACYACAAATCGAATTACTTGGTTGTTCATCCACAYTAATGACACTAGATCCATTCCTTTGAGGCAAATATCCTGTAGAACCAACTCCAATTCAAACTGAGAAATCATTTTGGTATATTCTCTATGATACTACATAATAAAACTAGTAAGTAGGCAAGATGTGTTTGAATAGCATTTTGACCTGAAACCCGTTGTTTTGCGGGAGAGATGAACTTGCTACCAATCTTTATTTGTAGAAAAGTGCTTGTCATAGCAAGAGCCTTGCTCTGCTTTATTTTCATATTGTCTTTAGATAGAGGACTATTTTTTCTAGAAGGAATTCCATCAGTTGCACTTTTTTGACTTGGATTTGGACCTTCTACAAATGATTGAATGACTTCTTGTTGATTGTGTATAAAAGAGTTGCTCTGCGTGTGGACCTTAAACCTTCGACTACAGTAACCTATATACCAAGAAAGTGAAATCAATGGAGACTGGCAAGAAAAGTGACAAAACAATATCTAAAAAATAGTAGCACAACAAATTCAAACCCCTTTCCAAATCTTGTTTAGGTGTTGACAAAGACTAGATCTATGTTTAAAATTTTGATTAGAAAGTAAAACCAAACTCATCTAAAYTTTTTCATATAGGTGAGACTTTAAATTCTGCTTTAGATTCAACCCCCTCATCTCTTAAATGCAATCTATTGTGATTGGCACATTAAACGCACAACTCAAATATAACTTATTAACAAAATTATACCAGTTGGTCATGATGCATAAATTTTAGCTGCTTGCCGAGTATTATCTTTTTTTGTCGATAATTTACTTGAGCTTGCCTCCAACACCTACGTATCATTTTCTTGGGAAATGGCTCTAGTTTGAATTTTCCCTTCATCTAAAGAAAAACTATTGAGTTGGCCAAGCCATGTAGATGGGTTGTAATCTTCCAACACTGGCCTTTCCCATGATGACGCTATCTTCAGCCCTTTGATTAACACATTCTTCCACCCTTTTTCAAGAACCATTTCAATTGTTATCTTTAACTTGATTGGACTCATATTCCATGAAGCCTTCAAATAGATGTGCATCCTATATTTTCAGCACATAAAAATTAACTTACATTCCCAACATCATGACTTTTCTCTTTGAAGCCATGCCACTTTCTTTGAGATATTCCACATTCAAACAAACATCATTCAAGAGTCAAAATTCTATTACTTCATAAAAATGCAAAAAACTAAAAAGAATATTTGAGTCACTTCACTTGACCTATGAGCGTTCTTCATTTAAATTAAGTTTTGCCCTAATTTTGYAGAATATTAAAAATGTTGAGTTCAAKGGTGATTCTCAGTTGAGCTAAGACAAATGTCATCGCTAAGCTATTCAACACTCATTGATTTATTGAGTAAATTCTCAAAGTAGRACAATGAAATGCCAAAATTTCAACYGTACTATGAAACATTGYAGGATTCYTGCATCTTGAAGCTACAAAAAAMTAATTTGCTTGACATTTAAAAAATAACACCAATGTACTCAAAATGCACTCAAAATTAGTGTGAAATATSAGAATCCATTTGACATCATTAYAAGATTTCCARTAATCATGTATCGKAAATTGAAAAAATTGTCACATCTCACGGCTTCAAGAGTCTATGATGTGCTCATGATGTTGTTTAATGACAAATTTGCAACTATGCACAAAGGAATTTTGATTAGAACTTGCATTATGCCCTAATGTTCACAAAACATCCCAAATGTCAGGTACATCAAGAACTTATCTTTCTTGAAGACATACATATTCATGCATCTTTGGACAAACATCCATAAGCTATTCTACATTCATCGATTACTAAAAGCAAAAATATCAAATAAGACAATGTCGTGCCAAATTTTCAATGATCTAAATATCTCCATAGGATTTATGTTACCGCACGGAAGCAACATAAATGCAAAGAATAGAAAAAGGACACCGGTGCACCTCCAAATTTAGGATGAGTTTTTATTGTCCATATGACATCCAAGAGGAAATGAAATGTTGAACTAAAAGGAAAGTTGAACAATCAATCTTTTTACTACAAAACTTCCAAAACCTCATGTATTGGTAATTGAGACTGAAATTGTCACATCTCGGAGCTTTCGAAAATGTTATTGAACATTAATGTAATGCTATCTTGATGATTTACGCTGAGATATAAGCAAGTGCACATGCATGAAGATTGATCCTTTGTTGATGTCGAAGCAACTTACAACATTAGAGACAATGCGAGACTCACGGTATTAACAAGAAATAGAGGTGCCTCTTCCTATTTAAATTTTTTTAAATGAAACCATAGTAGATGAAAGGTGGATAAACATCCTAAGGGTGGACATCCTATTGACCAAACTTTGAAGAACAAACTTGCAAAATTTTGCACATGTTCCTACAAAATCATTAGTGTGGAGGGAATGATGCAAAGGATTGGTTATTTGTATTGATCTTCAAGAAAATGCCTTAGATTATGGTATCATGGACAATAATTTCAACACTTCTTGTGAAGGAGAAGAAGATATTAAATTGAAGACTAGTCCTTATATCTTCCTATTGTAGAAGTTGAGACAAGGGTGAGGTATGCAATGTCGGAGATGTTGAATGTTGAAGAGCCTCAAGTTAGTAGTGCATTTTCCACAAATAAGATAATAATCTTTATTTAGTATGGTGATCATAATATTTACAAGTCCACCCTAGTGTCACAACTATTTTTTTTTGACTAAAGATAGACTAATCAAAGTGAAAAAATCTATTCATTTTAATAATTCCAATGATTAGGTTGTTGCTTCATTTTCTACGGAGACAATGTTATTGGATCATGGGATAAATTAGTGAGTATATTTTATGCAAAGAAGTACGACGATTATCTCATCTTTAATAAAAAAACCCATTAGAAGGATTAGGAGAAGGCCCTTGAAAATTTTACAACTCTCCTACRTTTCCAATCATGCTTGGATTTGACCAAGAATTGTGGTGTGTAGGTTGCCAATTCAAAAAATGAAACAGAGGGTAGGTACAAGGTGGGAAAATTGTAGACAATTGATTGATCTCCAAAATCAAAAGGTAAAAGAAGGCAAAAGGTCAAGTATCGCCAGATCTGGTTTTATGGTCTATCTTAACTATTTTAGGAGAGCCCCGAGCCACTTCAAATTCAAGTGTGACCACTCTAAGTGGATTGATGAAGACAGCATAATTTGTACAATCACTATGTTATATATTAAGGAGGGGAATGTCTTTGAGCTTCATCCAATTGGTGAAAACTCTTTAAATGAATTTGTTGAGAAGTTTGAATAAAATTTATATTGCTATAAGATATTGTTAGTGACTCTAAACACAAAATTTCCAAATGTAGGGTCTATTTTAAATAGCAGTATATATGTTACTTTGAGCTTAGTTAAAATTTGTAAACTATTTATTTTTTACAAGGCATCTGATAAAGCAAAATGGTTCCAAAAACATTAGTAGTACATAGCCTCTTCAAGCTTGTGTCATTGATTGTTGAAGGTTTAGATGTTTTTTCTTTTGTTGTTGATTATGTCAATTCTAGCATCTAGTTTCAGTGATGCTTGTCATCATGAGCTTTGAACAATTGGCAGACACATTGGAAAATTCTTCTGTTTGAGGACGTTGGACATATATCTTCATAGTTTTGGAGGGTAGATAATTGATCTAAATCCTAAACTTCAACATTAGGAATGTTTGCCCAAAGGTTAGATTGGGACTAGCCATGAGGGACTAGCCATGAATGCATATGTGAACACAACTTCCATATCAATCTTTAAAGGACATTGCAAGCATGACGGGCATTTTAAAAGTCAAACTCAATTTTTTCATGTGATTTGTGATTATAAATGATTTTAAGCTTGACCAAAACAACATAGCTCCAATAATCTAATTTTTATTTTATTTTAATTTTTTTTCAAAATTGTTGAAAATTGTAAAGTTTGTGATACTTTGAAGATAGTTCTTTGAAAGCTCAAAATACACCATTTTTGAACTTTCTCTATTGAATTTCTTTTGGTGTGAGCTCAAAAAATACTCCAATTATATCATGATGTTTGTCACTATTATTTTCATCTTTCTTAAAAATTTCATATTATTTTAAGCATTTTTGTGACAACTATGATTTGTATACTAATTTTTTTAAATCATAAAAGTTCAATTCGATGACTTTAATTATGAAAAAATGAAAAAATTTAGACATATATCAATACATGTGAAACTATCAAATTTTTGAAATGTATATTCTAATGTAGAAATCTCATGAAGTAGAACATGACTACATGAGGAATGTGGCCATCACAAGGAAAGGTGACATAATTTTATTAAAGGGGAATTTGTGCATTTTTTAGTCTTATTTAAAGAGATCCCCACCTCCAAAATCAATAGAATTTATAAAATTCAATTTACTAGAATGCAGATTTAGCATCTAAAATCTAACTTTAATATGGACTTTAGTGTGCATACTCCTTGCAATTTGTAGATTTTAGAGGCTCAAACCTAGTTAATATGTTGATTTTGTATTGCCATACATCCAATATTCCAATCTTATTGATTTGTACATTCCAATTTTTTTGATCTAACTCCTTTTTTAGATTTCAAGAGTTTAAAATATTAGATGTAGATTTTATGTGTTTTAACATTTTACAATTTTTTATATGATAAATATTTTTAGTTTTTTAAAATATACAAATTTCAAAAATGGTAGATTTCTATGAATGGAAATCAATGTCTCAAAGATTGAGAACTTACAACTCCGGTAAGTTTAACCTCATGGTATACTTGAAAATTGACATGGAACAATTGCATCTTGTAAAATCTACCAAATACTAGGTGGAAACAATTTTGAAATGTAAGATGTGCTAGTGAGTTTTAAATTAAGTCTACCAATTGGGATTGTACAAGGGGAATTTGAGAAGACTTTATGAAAATGTGTGCAATGAAAACCCACAATTTTCTTTCATTTAGAAATTCTTTGAAAATACCTCTTCAAGGACATTAGTACACTAAAAAACATAGGAACTAGCAAAAACTAGCAAGGACAAACTACATTATCTCCATTGAACTAGTTGTAGGGAATCCCAAAAAAGTTCGTTGCAATAGTAAGCAATTTATATGCAATATTGCTTCTTATATCCAATGGTAGTTTGAATAGTATGGAAAGCTTGTTGCTTACATAGTCGGTTTTGCAATGCCATAGTAATTATTCAGAAATTCATAGTTCTACAATATAAAAAAAATAGGGGGCTAAAAATTGGTCCTTCAAACCATTTACAAATAAATATAGRGTGATGATAGATACATCAAAGTAGTTTTCTATCTGCATATAGGGAGGGAAAAAACACTAATAAGCAAATAAATAACCTCTCATTAAGTAAGCCACTGTAGCCATATTCATTATATTGAAACTTTTTGTAGATTTTGAATACTCCTTATTTAATTTTTCATTATTGCATGTGGTAACAAAATGTATGGTAGTATAGAGGTGGCAGTTCCTTGAGCTCTTGTATTATTTTTTGCGTTTGGAATTTTTTTCTAAACAAAAGGGTTTTAGAGGAAATCATTCTAAATAGGGTACAAGCACAATATGGATATCACCTCGGACAATGCCAGACTTCCAGATCTTGTTTTTCAAGATCTTGTTCAATAATTTAATTTATCCCCAATAATCCATAGATGAAGCTCCACCAATCTACTCGACGTGCATCTTCTCCAAACCATCATTTTATTCTTGTACTTTTTTTCTTCATCTTCTTTCACAATTTTTTAGAACCCTTTTCACTTGTTGTGACCATTTCCAAAACACATAGAGTCCTTTCGGACCTCTTAAACATCAGTACTACACATAATATGTTGAAATATGAATTTCAAAATTTCCTTTCAAAATTATATGTAGAATGTCAATTACATCATTTTAATAAATTAAAAATAATGTTTTTAAGATAATTAAATTATACGATTTTTCTTATTTGTATAAAATTAAGACAAATTATTGATCAATTTAGGAAAATCAATTTTCATTTTCAAGTTTTAATGAGTGAATTCACAATCATCACATTTACATATACTTACCCTCTAAATTTTGTAGAAAAATATATTAAAACACTTGTCAGGATGATTCCTTTTCTAAAAAATCTTGAATAGAGATAGTTCCAAATTTTCTAGAAAAGGAATCATGCACACAAGTTAAAATGGTTTACATTATTAAATAAACATTTTTTGTGGTGCCCCTCTGTTTTGCCAAACTAGTTTGAAATCCTATATAGGCAGGAGGTCTTATTTGACAAAGATATTGAATGGAAAAGAGGTATGCAAAAAATGCTTGAAGACGTTCATTTTTGATACCCATATCATGCATTCATCCAATAAAAAAACACAATCATGGATAATAAACTATCATGGATTAGTAGAAAATTGAAAATAATTTATTCTCAAATAATCTTTAAAGTTTAATAAAAATATTTCTCTAAAATTCATATGCAAAAAATAAAATAAAATAAAATAAATGATATTTTCAAATCTACATCCTTCAATAGTAGAAAAAAGTAAAAAATTAAAAAATATATCCATGTTTTTCAATTTTTTAAGGCTTCTAATCAACTAATTATTTTTTAATATTTAAGAGGCATTCTATCGAATCTGGGCGAATGCATGAAAGATCAACCGGTTTTTGTAGTGTTCACTAATACTGGCTAGTACTAGTGACCTTTTGGAAAAAAAATATTTAAAAAAAGATAAAATACGGGTAATTAGCATAATACTATAAATAGCATGTCACCAAAATTTGAGACCCAAAAAAAATTTAGGTAAAAAGTTATTCAGAAAATAGGGTAACACATTTTTTTGAAGAAAATAGACATGCACTTTGACGTTTTAATTTGTAAAAATAGTAAATTTTAAAAAAAAACTAAAAATCATAAATTTGGAAGAACTTTATGATAAAGAGATTCCACCAAAAGAATGATCTTAAAACCATCTTGAACGTTTAGAAGTGCGTATGCAAGGGAGCGTTTTTTTAATTCCCTTTGGTGGATGCATGCCTTCTTAGTGTGGGAATAGACCACAAAAATTTCAGCTCTAGATCATTAATTTTGGGTACTCCCTAGTACTAAAAAACCCTAAATTGCAAAGTATGACAAGTTAGCTAAATTGAAATTTAACTACTTAAGTATAAAATGATTTTTTTAAATTTCTGGAATATATGTAACCTAGTTTCTATAAAGCTAGACATCTCCATGGCAATTAAAATTTCAAGTTAATTCAGTTCATACTTCAAAAGTTATAGTGGATAACAACTCTGCCATTCAAAGTGTGACGCAAAAACCAGTTGGTCTTTCATGTATTCATCCATCTTTGCATTGATATAAATGTAGCACACTCTCAATACATGTTTAAGAGAAATATTATTTTAGAAAAACTCTTATGTCACTATCTTATACTTATAAGTGACCTCAAAATCTCAAATCCCAAGATTTAGTTTCATTTTTTTATTTTTTTTCTCCACTCTTTTGGATACCAAATAGTTCTAAGGCCAAAATAATTAGGGTGACAAACAATTGGAGGGGGTGCTCTGAAAATAATAAATTATAAGTGAAAAAGATATATATTTTTAATTTCAATAAAAGTTTTATACTCCTTGTAACTTATGAACTAATACAAGTGTTTCTTGCAACTAACCTCAAGTAGTAAAATTCCATAGAAAGCATTAAAAAGTGACGTCATGAGAATATTTCTTAACCCTTAAACGCTGCTGCGAATATTTTGTGTCCTTTGGATGACAGAAAGTCAAACCGTGTCCGAGAGAATTGCAACTTTTCATCCTTGGTGTTAGGAGTGGAAAGGGAAGATCTTTTCTAGTACTTTGACTTCCAATGATCACATTTGGCTTTTCAAAGTAAATGATGTCAGACGGTATAAAAAATGCATGATTTCCACGGCCACCCGTCCGTCCTTGAAGGAGGCCTTAATCCTTTTTTATAATGTTATTTTTGTATATTACTTCATCCTTTTTTATAATGTTAGTAACAAAATAACCTATCCTTTTTTTTTTCTTTTTTCATTTCGAATAATTGAGAAGTTTTTGAAGAAGATTTTCTTTCCTATTTTCTTAACTTACATTAGTTTAAATGCTTACCTAAATAGTTTCCAATCACTACATGTAGCAAAGTTTTATATATATATATATATATATATATATATACAAAATAATAATTTTATTTAGTAGTCCTAGCATTTTTCCATTACCTTGATCAAGAAGCCATTGAAACTTCATCTCGATAGTAGGATCATAAATGGAAATATATAAAGACAATACCTAATTATTTTAAATTGACATTTCAAAGAAATTCAAGAGGATTTGTCCTTGAAGCCTCCAACCCTAAATTGCCATTCCTTAAAGCTTCCGTCGTCGGAGCTGCACTTCTTTGTCTTTGCGTACGTGCTGGAACTCGTCGATTGATCGAGAGTTTTCACCTTAAGAAACGAGTGTAAGTCCGGCAGCTAGTTCGTATTCATCGGAACCATCTGAAGCGCTCGTCTGACGATCAAAGCTTGAATCGAAGTTGCTTCAATTCGCTGGGAGTATGCACCAAATTCTACCCTGATCGATTTCGACCAGCTTTCTCGATCATCTCACTCAGGTACTTCCTTCTGTAATTTCAGTTGGATGCAGTGATTTGGCAACTGCTTAACTTGCTAGCCTTCTTTTCGCGATCGATCGTGATCAATCCTTCGGCTTTTCAATGCCGGTCGGAGTAAGTACGTTGTTGTGCATGAAGTTGACAAAAGCTTGCTCGGTTCGAAGTTTCTTCTTGCATGCTTGCTTTTTTGTGAGACGCTTGGACGGAGCTAGCTAGGTCGGGTTTGCCATCTTAATCCGGCGAGAATGAGTTGAGACTGAGCGTGACTTACTTTCAGGTAGCTGTGCTCATGGAGCCGCAGTCGTCATCGTCGTCGGTTGGGGAGGAAGAAGATATGGAGCAAACCATGCGAGGTTCAGAGCAAAACACCGACTCGGAGGAGAACAAGAATCCGGCCTCGTCGGAGCCAACTCTTCCCAACCGAGAATGCAGGTTTGTATTTCATTGTAACGAAGTGTTTGACAGGTCTATTTCGATAAGTAAGCGCGATTTCATGAACAAAATTGGTGACCCAAATCTACACGAAGTTCTAAAAACTAGGGGGAGAGGTGTTGAATTACTTCCGTTGCGCGCSGGGTTTCCTGATCGTTTCCAAGTAGTGGAATACGCCAATGTAAAGAAAATTATTGTTACGGGTAGGGTGATCATGACCGTTCGTTCTTTTTTTCTAGTATATTCACTGTGATAACGATCGAGCAGTTGTGTGTAAAAGTAAAAGCTAGTTTGTAGTACTGATCGAATAGTGTGAGGTCGTCTCACGATCTAGTTTMGACAAGTTCGGCACAGGCTAAGGCACATCTGGCCCGCAGTACGTGCCCAATCCGAGCTAGCTGCATGCATGCCACACATGAACAATCTCTTTCTAGTTAGAGCTGAATCTCAAGATGTTGATTCCCCTCTCCTTTGATTTGGCGTTGTTGCCAATTTAGTTGCATTGGGAGCACCTTGCAAGACGCGAGAAACGTTAATGTGCATCAGTACTAGCCTAGTTCTTAATGAGAGCTTTGTCAGTGTAGGTTTACGTCCCAAATTTCAAGCTCAGGCGCAGAAAGGCGCAGAAATGACGCCAATTTTAACGAAATTGACGGTACTAATGAGCTTTACTGAATGATCACCTGCGTATGTTTAAACTGCTGAAGAGAAATCTTTACTTTTCGCCCTCTCGATCGCTAGCCAGCAGGTAGCCACAGATTATGGGAAGTAGCAAAAGTAGAGTCCGACCTCTTGTCAACTCCTCACGCAGGATGTGGAAATTTTTGTTCATTCATATATTCTTTGTAAACCCGTTAATTACTTAGTTTCATCAGCTAATATGCGGAGATATCACAATTATTGTATTGCTTAGCAATTAGGGTACTGTGCTGAAGGCTGCTCTGGAGACATCTGTGTATGTTCTACTAACTACWGTATCATGTAGAAGTACTTTATGAAAGTTACTGAATTGGCTCATGTTTTTGTTATGCTTTAGACATGGATCAAGATTGTTGCATCTGGGGGTTTTACTTACTTCATGTGCTCCTTTTTTCTCAGAATTTGTTATGCTCCTGAGGGGGCATCTGGAGCAGATCCAATACTTCTCCTGGGATGCGCATGCAAGGATGACATCAGCAACGGCCACCAGTCATGCCTGAAGAAATGGTTTCGCATGCAATTCCTCAGATATGGAACCCTGGATTGTGAGGTTTGCAGGTAATGAAGTCGCTTCAAACTACACTACCATCATCATAGACCTTCAGGTCATCAATTTCGTTAATTGGCACGATTTCATTTTGAATTTTGTATAAATCGTGAAATTCCCCTACTCTAAAACTAAGAACGCTGTAGATTTCTGTTTAACKCTGCACACCCTAAAAACGGTTAGAGTCGTGAAACTCCATCAATTTAACAAAGTTATCGATTCAGTCTATGTTCTTTACCTACCTCAATTATTATGCTAAAAATGTAGAGTCAGAGTCCGTTGCTCTGTTCCTTTCCTATGTGCAAGACATAAACTTTATAGATCTATGTCAATAATGTAGTACGTAGCTGTGTTAGAGTGCATGCCCCCTTTACCTTTACCTTCAAGCCTTAGTTTGTACGTAAAATGACACCCCAATGAAATCTTTGCCCAGTACCCATCAAGGCATCAACTAATCAAATAATGACACCTGGTATCTCGTTTCTAGTTTCTACTGGGGTAGTGTTTGTGATATTGGGATTAGTGTGTGTTAATTTTATCTTAGAGATATTATTAATTTAGATTTTCCTTGTATCTCATACCTACTTCTACTAAACAATTTTCCAAAGATTATAAATTAAGTCTTTTTTCCTTGGATTTTTTCCTAGACTTTCAACCTAATTCTACACCATAAAGATTTAAACCTCAAAATTTTGTATTGCAAAAATTTAAGTTGCAAAGATTCAACGTCAAATAATCTAGTCCCACAACTTGCAAAAAAAACTTCTTTTTTTCACTTCAAACACAAATATCTTGCAATCTGTGCAGTCAAAAATTTTGAAATTTATTTCACGCATTCTCATACTAGTCAATGTAGTTAGGTGTAAGATTCTACACTTAGATGTGAACAAAAAGAATTTTTTTCAAATTCTTTTATTCTTTGCAATAGAAATGGAAGTTTTGAGTGTTTTTTTGGCGAGAAAAGGCCTTGGTCCTTTAGGGGTTACATGCCTAAAAGAACCTAAAGTAATTAGGAGAAAAAATTTGAAGAAAAAATGGATGATGATACTAAGTTGTTCCAATTTTTGAAAATAATTTGGATGGAATTGCCAATTTCAAAAAAAAAAAAAATCCAAATATGTGGATGAAAAGTTAATACTATCTAAAATATAGATGAATATTGAAATATTGGTTGTATCATTTTCTTCCCTAATTTTCTTGTTTGTTTTCACTTCAGCACTTCTGCAAGCAAAAAAAAAAAAAAAAAAAAAAAAATTGGTCCATTGATTTCATATGATATCACAACAATTTCTAGTCACCTAAGCACTATGGTAAATCCACCCATTGCCAACCAAGGATCCATACTACTCCTGACTGTGTATGGAATCGCTTAAATGGTTGACTATGGGTGGTTATGCCATAGGTTTGATTGTAAGCAATGCCGCCAATGCGAGATTTGTGGAAATGTTGCAAAACTTGCTTAATCTGAACCTCCTCTATAACAAARGACTTCTTTTTTCTGACGCCAAGCACCCCATATCGACTCAATGGTCTTGGAGATCAGGAGATCCCAACTGAGTATGTTACAAATTAAAAAAATTAAAAAAAATTTGCTACAAATTTGTCCTCCACTTGGCGCAACATTCAACTACCATTGTCTCACTATGTTTACATTCTCACAGTCAAATGCGTATGTGCTTTTATTTTGGAGATCATCAGAGTCTTTACTAGTGAAATTGTAACAAATAGGTTGCTACAAAAAAATCGTACTGACTTGAGTGACTTCTATAGTTCTATAGTTGGTTGAACGTTGTTAGTTTTGTTCCAAAAATCTTGAATAGGGTTTAAATGRATGGTTTTGATTGGTTTTGTGCAAATTTGGGGATGTGAGTAATTGCGCATCCTTGTTTGAGTCTCTTCTCATAGTGTATTTTTCAATGTATGAATTGGATCAATTATTATTTTCCTATGAGGTGCTTGATAGTGAAGGCTTGTGGCTAGGGCACCGTAGTGCTTGACAAGATGAGGAGACATAAATCAATAACCATACCATTCCATAGAAGAAAGTTGATCARTATGACGAGGCTYTTTGAAGTGTTGTGGATTGTGTTGCGGTCTACTGTGTACTCCTCAGTAGAATTAAGAGTCTGGCTGTTATAGACATTTTTGTGTTCCATTAATTTTCAATCTTGTTTTCTTGAGTTGGAATTATACTTAGGTGTTGTGTACATTGTACTTAGGGAATTGTGAAGCTTAGAGATTAGTTTCATGTCACATATCTTATTTACGAAAACTTATTGCTTATAACAACGGTTCCAAAACTGGAGTACTATAGCATGTATTCCTTGAATTGGAGCTCATGGAGTACAATCTCGACTTTAGAAATTAGGGTTTAAATTCATGAAGATTTTGGTGTAGGATAGAATTATAGGTCAAGTTTCATGATGACTATGGTTTTTCCTTATACTTGTGGCAAATTTATATATGAATGAAAATTTTAAAGTTTAAAAAAAAATTAAACTACACCTTGAAAAGAAAATTATATTCCCATGAAGCTAACTAGTATTTTTATCTTTAAAAAAAGTTTCAAAAAATGAGGACGAAAATAGAGACCGTGGGTCCATGCATGCCTGAAATCTACCTTGTCCCCCGTAAGGGACAAATGGTCCTTTAGGGGTTAAAAGACCAAAAGGTTAGATGAAGACCAAATTAAAAAAGAACAAATGTAGAAAATGTGAATTGCATATATATTAGGAAATAGAACTCATAATAAATAAGAAGTAAAGCACCTATGCATATTTTTCAAAAATCCGCACAAGAAATTCCTTCCAATAAAAATAAAAATTCACTTAACTTAGTTAACTATGTGTCTGTTCTATTTTCTAATTAAGTTTTTATTGATTAAAAAGCCCACAAAATTGGATAGCTTGTYCCATAATACATGTATTAAAAAAAACTAATACAAGAATTCATATAATTGAGTTTTTTAATGCTATTATTGTCCTCCAAAATATTCGTTTCATAGAAATAACTATATTTTTTGTATTACTTGAAATAAAGGCTATATGAATTTTCTACATTAAAACAAATTATGTCCCTTGAGATTGGGCTAAAATGCATGGTCATTGATTATAATCAAGGCCCTATAATATGGGAGTTGCGTATCCAATAACAAGTCAGAAAAAGACACGTGTTTCTTGCAATTGACCTCAAGTAATAAAGTTCCATACTCCATAGAAAAGCATTAAAACTTAAAAGATAATGTCATGAGAATTTTTTTCGATGAAATTATTTATAAATTACTTCACCTTTTCTAATGTAATGTTAGTAACAAATAATCTATCTTTAGTTTGTTTGTTTGTCCATTTTGAATAATTGAAAAGTTTTTGGAAAAGATTTCTTTTCCTATTTTCTTCATCTACATACATCACTTTAAACTTAAGGATCTAAATGCTTATTTAAGTAGTTTCCAATCATTAYGTCTCGAGAGTAACAAAGTCCTAATATATATATACTTAAGATAAAGGTTTTATTTCTAAATAGGTGGTCATAGCGGCATTTTCCCAATCCTTGACCAAGAAGCCATTGAAACTTCATCTAGATGGTAGGATTGTAAATGGAGTATATAAAGACAATATCTATTTTAAGATCTTTCAAAGAAAAAGTTGCATAGTTTTTGAGACGATTTATCCTTGAAGCCTCTAACCCTAAATTTCCAATCCTTGACCAAGAAGCCATTGAAACTTCATCTAGATGGTAGGATCGTAAATGGAGTATATAAAGACAATACCTATTTTAAGATCTTTCAAAGAAAAAGTTGCATAGTTTTTGAGACGATTTATCGTTGAAGCCTCTAACCCTAAATTCCCAATCCTTGACCAAGAAGCCATTGAAACTTCATCTAGATGGTAGGATCGTAAACGGGGTATATAAAGACAATACCTATTTTTAGATCTTTCAAAGAAAAAGTTGCATAGTTTTTGAGACGATGTGTCCTTGAAGTCTCTAACCCTAAATTCCCAATCCTTGACCAAGAAGCCATTGAAACTTCATCTAGATGGTAGGATAGTAAATGGAGTATATAAAGACAATACCTATTTTTAGATCTTTCAAAAGAAAAAGTTGCATAGTTTTTGAGACAATTTATCCTTGAAGCCTCCGACCCTAATTTGCCATATCCTTCAAGCTTCCGTCGTCCTAGCTACACTTCTTTGTGTAAGTGCTACAATATGTCAAGGAACTTTACTTTCATTGTCGATTGAACGAGAATGACGTCCAGCTAGTTCCTCAAGAAGAGTGCGCTAGTATATACTGTAAGCATTAAGGAGTGCAAGGTTTGCGAAAATTTTATAAGTGTAAAGAATGAGTGCTCTTAACCATCTGAAGCGGCCGGCTGGCCGGGTTACACAATGAAAACTTGAATCGAAGTTGCTTGAATTCGCTGGCAAGAGTACGTAGCAAATCAAACCCTGATTTTCAACCAGCGATCATCTCAGGTACTCAGGTACTTCCTTTTGTAATTCAGTTAGATGCAGTGATTTGGCAACTGCATGCTAGCTTGCTTGCTTTTCGATCGTGATCAAGTCTTCGGCTTTTCAATGCCGGTCGGAGTAAGTACGTTGTTGTGCATGAAGTTGACAAAAGCTTGCTCGATTCGAAGTTTCTTCTTGCATGCTTTCTTTTTTGTGAGACGCTTGGATGGAGCTAGCTAGGTCGGGTTTGCCACCTTAATCAGGCAAGAATTCGTTGAGTCTGAGCTTGACTTACTTTCCGCTAGCTGTGGTGATGGACCCGCCGTGGTCGTCGTCGGTTGGGGAGGAAGAAGATATGGAGCAAACCATGCAAGGTTCAGAGCAAAGCATCGACTCGGAGGAGAAAAAGAATCTGGCCTCGTCGGAGCCAACTCTTGCCAACCGAGACTGCAGGTTTGTATTTTATTCTATCGAAGTGTTTGACAGGTCTATATATTTCGATAAGTCGTTAGAGCGATTTCAGGAACAAAATTGGTGACCCAAATSTACACGAAGTTCTAAAAACCAGGTTATTACAAACCAGGTGATCGATAGGTGTTGATTTACTTCCGTTTCAGGCCGCATTTCCTGATCGTGCCAAAGTAGTGGAATATTTCGTGAACATTTCACGAAATTGTTTCGGGTAGGTTGATCAACTAAGTGATTCGTTTTCTTGTCTAATTCACTCTGACAACTAGCATTTATAAGTAAAAGCAACTTGTAGCACCGATCGAATAGTGTGATGTCTCATATGTAGTGGCACACGATCTAGTTTTGACAAGTTTGACATCTGGCCAGCAGTACGTGCCCAAATCCGAGCTAGCTGCATGCATGAACACTCTTTTTCTCGTTAAATCTGAATCTCAGGTTGTTGATTCCTGTCTGTTTTGGTGTTTTTCCGGGGTGTTTTGCTTTCAATTTAGTTAAATTCGAGGACACCTTGCAAATCGCTAGAAACGATAATGTACATCAGTCCTAGCCTAGTTCTTAGAGCCTCAATGACTGTGCAGATCTATGTCCCTAATTTTTGGCGCATAATCAAGCCATTTTTAAAGAAATTGACTATATTAATGAGCTTTGCAGAATGATCACCTGCACATGTCTAAACCGCTAAAGAGAAATCTTTACTTTTCCCTCTCACTAGCGAGCAGGTAGCCGCAGTTTATGGGAAGAAGTAGCTAAGTAGAGGACCTCTCGTCAATACCTCACTCAGGATATATTCTTGCAAACCCGTTCATTTCATCAGCTAATATGGGCAGATATCACAAATATTGTATTGCTTAGCAATTAGGGTACTCACTGTGCTGACGGTACTGTGCTGTGTTCTAGCTACGGTATCCTATAGAAGTACTTTATGAAAGTTACTGAATTGACTAGTGTTTTTGTTATGCTACATAGATCAAGATTGTTGCATCTGGGGTTTTACTTACTTCATGTGCTCCTTTTGTCTCAGAATTTGTTATGCTCCAGAGGGGGCATCTGGAGCAGATCCAATACTTCTCCTGGGATGCTCATGCAAGGATGACATCAGCTATGGCCACCAGTCATGCTTGAAGAACGACAATGAGGAGACGCTCCAGCTAATGAAACAGGCTCTCTTACTAACTGTGCACAATATTCACACAAAGGATTTCAGAGCATGCAGCTACTTTGCCTGGCTTGAATCCAATCCCAAAGCTTCCAGAATCTCAGCGTTTGTTGGCTGATCACCAAAATCCTTTTGGCGGTGGTCCAACAACATCTCTCCTCCCTTGGCGATAACAAATGTGGCTCCCAATTGCCTAGTTCAACATAAGAAAACACAACACTTGCATCTCAAAACTTTGAAAGAAAGGACCAACATACATCGATTACACCAAAACTTTCCAGTCAACTTCATTGAATCCTCAACTGCTACTTCAACACTGATAGCAATGAGAAACCTTCTAATTCTCTTCTTGAGAGAGAAAGAACTCGACTGCCCTGAATCCATTTCATAACCAAGATTTCATGGCAATAAAGTGACCAATTTGACTGATCATATTGTAGAAAACATAATTCAGATTAGGACACATTTTCTATCACCGAATCAATGAATAACAGTGCATGCGTTGGTCACAAAGTAAATATAATTGGACAAAAAGAAAGTCTCCGCATAGGCCTACTCAAGACAGCTCAAAACATGTGAGGCGCCAACTTGGGGAGACGTACCTGCCATCACCCTGATAGTTACCAGGGGTGTCCTTAGTTTTCTCCAGGGCTTCCTTCACCGCCTTGTTAGCAAAAAGCATCTTGAATGTGCCCACCCATCCCACCTTGGTCAGTGCCAAGGCATCGTGAATCTTCTTCCCGTCGTCAATGTACAGTTCACTCTTCCAGAACTTCTTCTCCTCGAACTCCTCCAGCCCAAACTTCTCAAGTCCTGCATACAATCACAAGGACAGTGAAAAAACGCACCACGTACCCACTTCAACAAATCTAGAAAGTAACATTTGCTTTGAAAGGAAATCAAACTAGTCAGAGAGTGATTAGACGTCGTCATTACCGATGCCAACAATGCGGACGTTACTGGCCTCCAACTGAGGCAGCATTTTGGCCATTTCCACCGAGTGACCTCGACAGAGCTGGCAGCCGAATCGTCGAAGCAAATGGATCACCACCGGCTGGAAGAACATTGATGAAAATTTTATCTCAATTGATAAGCGAATTGTACCCAAAGATCTCTCAATACATCTCCTAAAAATTACATAAGAAAGCTTGATAGGATGCTTACAGTGACACAAATTGTATCTTACAATTTTTAAACAACCAAGTCAATCCCTCCTACATGCTAAAGTAGAACACCCTAAACCCTGTTAGAAACACAAACTCATCTTGACGGAAATCAAGGTCCGACTGTTATCTCGACTGTCAATAGTGATCTGCAACCTCCCACTTTGAATGATTGCAAAAGAAATCATTATATATTAGAGTTACCCTAAAAATCTCCCTTGTTCTTCTACCTTACGTTTTCACAGTCAAGTTCTACAAAAGACGTAACACGGTAGACGAAAACACGGTAGAATCCCCTCGCTTCCAGATGCCGGGGCGGTTTAGCTCAAAACCCTAATTTCCATCTTATTTCCAACATCCTACCATACAATATTCTTCATTGAGCAGATTTGTTCCAATCAAAGGAAGCACAGACACAAGGATGGAAAATACCTGATCCTCCCAAAAGGAGCCCAACTTCACACTCCCAGAATCTCCAGGACCCCGGATCTTCTCCACCTCAATATCCTTAATTGCATCCGCCACCRCCAGTGAGCCTCTCTCCGTTCCCATCGCTGAAATCAATCTTTCCCACAAAGAACGAAAGCCCACGATCATAAGTGAAAGAATTAGTGTCCAATTCCCAAATTGCTACACATCCCGCTTCAAGAACCATAACCTAAACCCTAAAACCACAATTCAGCAGCAATCAACATTAAAGTAAGAAACCCAGGTGACATACGGCGATGGAGGACCACCGTGTGAATTGGAACCATCGCCTGAAAACACCGCCTAAGCTTAATTCCGAACATACTCCCCATCAACAGAAAGAAAATGGAATCAGAGCAACAGTCTATGGATCTCCACTATTGAATAGTAGGAAGCAACCTGGCAAAGTTGGAAGCTGAAGAAGAAAACCTCGGAGCTTGCGCTTGCTGAAGAGCTGAAGAGGGAGTTTGTGAATTCAAGACACTGAAGAAAATTTCAGTTGCAGCGCAAAACCAAGGCACCCCGCCGCACACTTTTCACTATTGATCGAGAATTTGCCTTGTCGACAAGCACTTGGCAGTCACAGGTGTAGATTTCACTCTCGTCCACGTCAATAGTGAAAAGCGTGAGGCTCTGAAATGGGCAGGACGTTGAATCCTCCATTCGAAGTGGGCCCAGCAGGCTGGAATTACCCTGGGTAAAAACGCTGGAATTTTTTATTTTTCACATAAATTTTTTTTTACGAACTCTGAATTCATATTCGCAATTTGGGACCCCAAATTAGCAAGAATAGGTCTAAACCATACCCTAGACATGGCTCAAAATAGGGGGCTTTTTTCACTTTTACCTCCGATGAATCCTTCTGGGCCCACTTTGAATGGAGGATTTAACGTCCTGCTGAAAGGCTGCGGTTCCCATTACATTCCCCGTGGACCAATTTGTTGAGGTTCCCAAAAAAATTTCCACATCAATTGGCTACAAACTTTTGTTTTTATTTTTTATAACATACAACCTTCAAAGGTTTAAGCGAGGACTAACACGACACAACATCCATGGCCACTAGAAAATTTGGCTACAAACTTTGAGTGTATGGTATTGGCACCAATTGCCAACCATGCCTGTATTCAACTTGTAGGTTGTGCTAGAATCCAAGCTTGGAATGTGCATTTTCTATCCTTTTCAAAGTTGGGAGTAGTAAGGATATGACACATGTCTAAGTAGTGAGCAAGAAAGTTGGACGTAGTGAGCAAGAAAGTACTAATTCTTGAATGATTGGAATTGAAAGACTCTGGACTTTGGTTACTGGTCATGAGTACTTTTTAGCTCTCAAAGTTCACATTAATTTCAATTTTATTTTGAAAAGTTTTCTACCTCTATATTTCCAATCTTAGACCATGTTCGAGGGGATGTCTTGTTCTCTTTAGATCTACATTCTGATTTTATTTCTAAAAACAAAATTACTATTTCATGACTACCTGTAGGTTGGATAAGTATTGTAGTTGTAAACGTGTTTGGTGCTACACTAAGAATCATTGCAATAATGATAGAGTAATTGACAAAGTTAATAAGCGTCTACGGTGTTGCAAAGTATGCCCACAAAATTCAGTACTCCACTTCATTGCATTCAAATGTGTAGACCTAGAGTGCGAGAGAACAGAGTGTGCTAGTCAGCTATGGATTCCAAGCGATATGAAGTTCTAGTCAATTCTCAAAAATAGGTGTCTTTCCTATGCATGGCTGCTTCAATCCCTAGGTGCCTCTCGGTACCGAGAGGTACTATAGGGGTGGCCAGCGTATGCATCATTTTTGGCCGTTGTCATACCATCTTAAAAAAAAAAAAATATATATGGATAARGATAGATGCATTAGATAGGGCTGAGGTGTGGTCAGATTTTCTGGCATTTCTTTATGTTCAATATGAATGACACTCTAAAAACCGACAATACCAAAAGAAATTCATGTATCATACTACGAGGTGGAGAACGGAAAATCATTCATGCTAATACTCAAGGGATTAGACTTTGTAGAATTGAAATTGAGTAGTGGCCCTTTTAGTCTCACTATAATTTGGAAATGAAACAGAATTGGAACACATCACCGAGAGGTGTTCAACACTAAATAAGTGCCGAAGGTCTATATCTACAGCCATGTGCTAATTAGACTTCAGGCTTAAGATACCGCTCTGAAGAAGACGTTTYACTTCGTTAAAACTGAAGCTTGGAGCATGAATGAAAATATCTACTTCTGCATCTAATTGGCAGACACCTACGAACAAGAAGTACAAGTGTTTGCAATGTGCCCATTGTCCTCTTTTTCCTAAAGCCTTGGTGGACATGTCCTTGAAATATGGGCAAGAGCATTCAGGAAATGCACTTACAATAATAAGGTACTGCTGAATGGCTGGTGGTGTACCTGAATCAAGTGTGATTATGCACCCGAAGCCCGGATGCGGGACCATAGTAACTTCACGAACCTTTGCCTTCAGTGTGAGGAACGAAGCGCAGTTGTTAGCTTGTTTTGATGTGGGTGCTTTAGGATTCCTTCAAATCTTCTTGTCTGACCGTATACTAGGATGCTCATCCGCTGACTGTGGAACTTGAATTTCCGAAACATCATGAGGTGGATCAAGGTTTCCAAATAGCCTACGCGGAGAGATTTCAAGACGTTGTGGAAGTCGAAACCCCGCGTTCTGAAGATCTAGAATCTCTTTCGGAGAAAGATTAGTTCCAACTTTCACCGGCCAAATGTCTGGGACTTCTAGTTTAGAAAGTACCCATTTGCGTCTTGAACCTTTCACGCAGCGTGAAATGTCGTTGTTGCAGAAGAAAAATTGCATCCTCTCAATTCGATTCTTCCGGTAATTGTCCATGCTTCCATTATAAGTAGGTGCAGCGGTTGCTCTATTGTCTTGCACTATTTTGGCAACACACTTCTTCCGTGTAATGGCCTGCAATGCAAAACACGCCTTTGAAGACATCTTGCTCAAACAAGCAATATGCCATTCAGATTCTTCACAAACAGATTCTTGAACGCTTTTCACTTGGAAAGGTTCCACGATTGTAGGAATCGCCATAGGATTAGGGGACTCCACCAACTCCACCGGATTGCCTTCATCTGCGTCAGACCACATTTCTTCTCTAATTCTGTCCAACACAATCTCAGATGCACGTGCTGTAGTGGCCCTTGTTCCTACACGAGGTCGAGAGAAATTCACCTTGTCGGGACGATGTGAATCAAGCTCAGATCCAGGTGGC